>JBBPBX010009086.1:45908-60872 GCA_038048925.1 Garcialebias charrua | reverse complement strand
TGTGTGTGTTTGCAGGTGACTTTGGCCTGCAGCCAGAGCCTTGTGCTGAGCCAGCTGGTTCAGAGACACTCCGGCCCCTCCTTGCCTCTGGCACGTCCATCTCAACAAGCAGCCCTTCTTCAGCGTCGTCTGCGCCCCAACACATCAGCACAGGCTGGCCTGGTTCTGGCTGCTGCTAAATACCTTATCAGTCAAAGCAATTACAAGATTTTTTTTGTAAAATTTTCAGCCCTCATTAATCTGTTTACCTACTTGGTAGCAGATTCCATAAATCAATAAAAGTTTTATTTTAAAGGTTTTTAGCATATGATTTCTTACCTGTAAAATTTCGACCTTCTATTTCACAATTAAAGTGTTCAAATATTGAAATACAGAGGATATTGTGTTGTTACTGTGGCTAAACAAGACTAACAATAATTTAAAAAAATATCCAATTGAATGGATAATATATCTGTAATTTTCATTTAAGGCATTTGATTGTTAATATGTTTGTTTAACTTTACCCTGTTTTTGACACTATCAAATAAACAAGGTTTTTCAAAGTTGGACCTCTCAAAAAACTTACATAGGTACAATAGGTTAACATTCTCACATAAAATTAATTTAAGATATCCACATACCAAAATACAGTGGTCAATAAAATGTTTAGGTACTGCACTTACAAAAATGTGACATTTATTTTTATTTACCTCCAGAGAAAACAGTACAACATGTTTCCATCAAGAATATCTACTTACAAATGTAAGACAATGTCAATATACGTAAATGACAGCATTTTGTTTTTCTTCAAGACTGTGCCATCAGCTTTTCTATCAAACTTCATATCTCCATTTCCTGACCAAAGAGAAGACTTTTCTTCATATCTCCAATGGAGATATGAAGAAAAGTCTTCTCTTTGGTCAGGAAATGGATCTCCACTTCCTGACCAAAGAGAAGACTTTACTCTGGAGGAGCAGGGATGAAGGTGTTTGACACCGTAGTTCTGTACAGTCCAGGATAACTTGTGTGTCACTGTAGCGGCCATCAAAATCTTGTGCTGCAGCTCGGGGGCGGCTGCTGGTTATGGTGGGAGTTGGTGAAGACCAGACTCTGTGTGTAGCGGCCATCAAAATCTTGTGCTGCAGCTCGGGGGCGGCTGCTGGTTATGGTGGGAGTTGGTGAAGACCAGACTCTGTGTGGAAGCGGAGGAAGGTGGTTCTCCTCCAACACCAGGCTTCTGCAGCAAAGAGGCGAGATATATGAATCTTGTGCAGCACAGAGCCTGCAGAACCTATACAGTATTAGTGTAGTGTGTACAGTACAGTATTTACATGTCAGCAGAGGTGGGTAGAGTATTCAAAATTTTTACTCAAGTAAAAGTATTGTTACTTGAACCAAATATTACTCAAGTAAAAGTAGTGAGTAGGCATCCAAAAATTTACTTGAGTAAAAGTAATAAAGTACTTTGATTATAACCTACTCAAGTAGTGAGTAACTGCGGAGTACCATCTTGTGTCATTAAATTATAACATGCAAATGGATTTACAAGGAAACATAACTTTTAATGAGACTGAACATACATTGTTATAAATTAAAAAACAAAGGCAATACCAGCCAAAAGGATTTAGAAATAAACATATTTTACATTGTTGTAATTAAAAATCAAACACAAAGGGAACTGTAGCCCAAATAATTCTGTTAAATAATAAAAAACTTGACTTTCTGCAAAACTTTGTTTCTACCAGTAAATGTTGGAACTCATTTTCTTACATTTTGACATCCTATAAACAGCATTAACTGTTTACTAGAATCTCCGACGTCACTCAACATGGCCCGCGCGGAGAGTTTGTTGTGGTCACGTGACTGGTTGGCTTCACTTTATTGGTTACATGTCAGGTGACAACAAGTTACGCAATAATTTTGCTGCAAATATTTTTACATACCGGTACTTGAAACAAAAGTAACTGTAGCGATCGGCAGAAAGCCCATAGTAACTGAGTAAAAGTTGCGGTTTTCTCCCCTAAAATTTACTCAAGTAAAAGTATAAGTCTTTCACATTTAAACTACTCTGACAAGTACAATTTTCTCAAAAAGCTACTTAAGTAAATGTAACTGAGTAAATGTAACTTGTTCCTACCCACCTCTGCATGTCAGTACACTAACACACAGTGAACTAAAAACTCAATTTAATATACAATAAAATGACAAGTTAAACAGGTAGAATCGATAAAAAATGAAGTAAAATCAAGACTCTGTGGAGAAAACATTACCTTTGCCCAGGTGTGATATGGTTCTCAGCAGCAGGTGCACATGAGGGAGTGAAGACTTTAGTTTCTGAGAGCTGCATAAAAACACACGAGGTCAAAATAATTAGACCAAGAATGTAAATACAGTATGTAGCTGAATGTACTAGATTGACTGACTCACACTGACATCCTCGCTCCACTCCTCTGCTCTGCTGCCCAGTCCTCCGACGTATTCCTCCAGGAAACTAGAAGACAAGTTAAACATAACATAAGGGTGCACACAGTCTATTTTTTAATAAACTGAAAACTGTTTTGAGCACAAATGTTCACCCCCCTTAAATCAGAGAGTAACTTCTAGCCTTCAGAAGAAGAAGAAGGGCTGTGAGTGTGTTCTTTAGATTAAAGTAAAACTACAATAATATGCATGAATTACCAAATTAAAAGAACAATGCATGCAGCAAATAACCCACTGGAGACTAGCAAGGCCAAACTCAACTGTTTACATCTTCTTAAAGTGTAGCCAAATTCCATCCTATTTTTATTTAATATTTAATTACCATCTTAGCTAAATCTACATTAACAACAGGAACGTGGGGTTACTGAACCAACAATCTTAAAACTGTCATCTGAACAATCCTAGCTTCACCCTATGGTGAGGTTTTTCAGCTTTCTTCATGGACCTGACACAGAGCCCTGACAACGACTTCACAGCTGTCTCCTGATTTTTGCATGAAACTGAGAAGAGCAGCATGTTTGTAGAATGATCACAAAATATGAGCCGTTTTGTTTAAGTGTGGAAAATCTGTTTCTCTAACGTGAGTACACAAAAAAAAGATCGCGGCTAACGTTAGCCGCTAACAGGTAGCAACAACACAACGCGATCAAACTAACGTTACTTACCCTCGTAGTTGTGCAGAAAACTTGAGACATGCAATTTAAATCCCTTGTTACGTTTGCTTGTCGGAGCAGGGGACCAGGAATCAACGATAAGATGAACATTGTCTTGGGCAGCTCTTGTAAACATTCAGACAGCACTATTTTCACAGAGACCGGGGCTAGACCGGAAGCTGGAAATTACCTTTCCGGTCAATGCGCAAGTGATTTACGGCACTTGTGAACAGAGCCTATTTACAGTAGTAAATAAATAGAAATAATAATAATATATAAATAAAAATGCCCGTGACAAGAGTTCACAGCAGGTCTTTCAGCGGAAGGAGGAAACTATCTCCTCCTGTCTAAAACTCCGCAAGCCCTCTGCTGTCTGACAAGCGCATTACGTCACTCTCGTGGTTTGAGTTTGAGATTGAATATTGTCACATTTTAAGCGCAGGGAGGCAGGCTGAAAATGAAAATGCAGTTTGCTCTGTAGTTCAATGAGATATAACAGTGCTGAATAAGAAAATGAAAATGATTTAATCTTAATTTTATTTCTGACTCAAAAAAGGCAGCTTGACTTTGAAATTAAAAAGCATTTCTGCTATTTCATTTTAATTTTCAAAATTGACATTTCAAAATGAATTTTGGCCACTTTTTACTAAGACATATATTGAAAATTAAATGTTAAATGTTATTTTACTTATCATTTTAATTAAGTTACAAATTGAGCAGTCTCGAAGAAGAAAATGAAAATGCAGTTTGGTTTATTCATTTTAAATTTTATTTATGACTCAAAAAATGGCAGCTTGACTTTGAAATGAAAAAGCATTCCTGCTAAACCATTTTAGTTTTAATTTCGTCTCAATTACTCTGGGTTTGCTTTTGAGATTGAATATTGTCACACTTTGAGCGCAGGGGGGCAGGATGAAAATGAAAATGCAGTTTGCTCTGTAGTTCAATGAGATATAACAGTGCTGAATAAGAAAATGAAAATGATTTAATCTTAATTTTATTTCTGACTCAAAAAAGGCAGCTTGACTTTGAAATTAAAAAGCATTTCTGCTATTTCATTTTAATTTTCAAAATTGAGATTTCAAAATGAATTTTGGCCACTTTTTACTTAGACATATATTGAAAATTAAATGTTAAATGTTATTTTACTTATCATTTTAATTAAGTTACAAATTGAGCAGTCTCGAAGAAGAAAATGAAAATGCAGTTTGGTTTATTCATTTTAAATTTTATTTATGACTCAAAAAAGGCAGCTTGACTTTGAAATGAAAAAGCATTCCTGCTAAACCATTTTAGTTTTAAATACGTCTCATATCCGCTTCCATAGTATAGCACATTTGAGATGAAATTCGATTTTTTATTAATTTTTTAAGACATGCAAAACGGTCGCGATAGCTTAAAATTAGCATCGGTTTTACTTCCATCTAAAGTCATTCATATCTCCTAAACCACTCAATGTATATTTCTCCTGCTTTCAGAGTGTAATTATACATATTATATAGAGTGTAATTATACATAATTATATTGCGCTGGTATTGCTCCAAAATGAGTCACTAACACGCACTGGTATACAAGCTATCCCCGTCATGACACGCTAACACTCACCGGCTACAGAAAGCTTGACGGGCGTAGCAACAGTAACTAAGGGGGCGGGGCTTCTGCGAAAGGTATTGAACGCCTTTTTTGATTTTATCATGTCCTGGACGACTGAGAATCTTCACCAGCATATTATTATTATTATTATTATTAATTGTTACAATAGTCTTGTTTAAATTATTTATTTATTTTAAATATATTATTAGTAATAATAATAATAATAATAATAATTTTTAATAATAATACATTTGTGAAGATTTTTGACAAGAAACATTTGGCACCTTATCCACCCTTCAGGGCGAGATATACTTGAGCGTCCTCACGATACGCCTATACAGTACGCAGCGTACGTACGTCAAGGCAAAAGCGTAGCCCCGCGTAGCCCCTCAGGGCATGTACGCGCAAAGCTTTTTTTTTACGACCGCGGACGCTTGCGCGGTGTCTGACCATAAACTTCCCCGGCGCCGGACTGTTTTGTATGTTACACAAATGAAATAAATTCCCCTTCTTTATCGCTGATCGGGCCTTTTCTTTTGTTTTTTTGCCTAAAGTCAAGTAACCGCTTCTTCCTCCGTTCACTCGATGACTGAAATGAATGAATTCAGGTCCTACCTGGGTGCGCGATGTTTTAAATATTCCCTGGTGGACTGTGTGCTGCAGGAAAAGCGCTCCCTGTTATTATTTTTATTTCTGAGATAACTTTTTATAACATATATAGTAGAAACACCGCATCAGAACACCGCAGAAGTCTTCAGCGAGCTGCTCATGATGCATTCTCGAGGTTTCAATGAGCTGACTGAAAGCTGTCAATCATTTCAGTAGGCGTGTCAGCAAGTGACCAATCAGCGAGCTCAGTTGAGTCCCCTCCGCGCGCAGCTGCTCATATTACAACAAGGATCTGGAGCGAGAACGAGAGCGTTTGAAAGCTGATAAAAGCCGAGCTATAGCAGCGAAAACATGTGCACAAAATGCGCGCGTACAGTGGCGTACTTCATGTACGCTCAAGTGTATTCCAGGCTTGAGATGCAATACATCAACCTATAGCAACGGTCCAGACAGGCTAAGACCTTGTTTGAACTTTGACCTTGATTGGTGACCTTTACATTAAAGCCAGTGGACACCACACTCCATTTAGTGATGGTGCATATGTGTAAGAAGTTCCGTTAAATTATCTTGAGCGGATCAGGACCAGTTATGGGCGGGCCAAGAGAACGTTGATGGACAGAGACGATATCGTCATACGTCTGCCTTTGATGTGTGATGAACACAGAAATAACATTAAATCAAGCTTTCTACACATGGTTCACTTAGATGTTTTTTTAAAAAGACGCCACATTTTTCTCAAGTGACCGCGCTGTAAAAAGTTACTGTATATAGTTTGAGGTGAATAGCGGCTGTGAGAGGCGTGGGCCGATTGTGTGCCGAGAGAAAGAACTTCGTTAAAGCTAAACAAAGGAGCGCCACCCACAAACGTGCACATGCTGGACGAAACTGAAAGAAGTTCTTCTTACAGCTTTCTTTTGAGGCAAGATCGCGGCTGATTAAGGAGCTCGATTAACGACATTTATCTTGTTGTTTTGACTCTTCTCTATAGCTGGATTTAATCTGACTAATATGACATGAGTCTGTTTAAGCACACAACGAGGTCAAGCTTAGCCTCCTGCTGCCCTTAGGTCAAAATGAGCCATGAAACCTCAATTTAAACACAAGGCAGGAGGTTTAAGCTGCGAGTAGTGCCGATTTGAACCGACTGAATGTACAACCAGCACGGTGCATGCCTCAGATAGCAGTAATCTGATTTATCCACGGTGTGTGTGTGAACAGTGATACCTCTCACAAGAAGAAGAGAATAGCAGCATGGTGAATTAAGAAATCCCATTCAGCCGGTGAAACCAACACCGGACTGCATCTAACCCAAACTTCAACACAATACGGATAGAAACAGCTACGCTACTCTAAAATATACAAAGTTTACAATAATGTTTATCTCGGGAGCTCAGTAGGACTGACATGTGGAGGTGATGGTGGCAACTAAAAACTGATGGCACGGTGAAACCATGAAACATGTTCTATCAACGCCCTACAGCGAAACAAAATATGGAAAATGAAGCGATAAATAACCATACACATAAGAAAACCCATACATACATACATACATACATACATACATACATACATCATCTTCCTCTTGCTCCAAAGTCAGGTCTTGGGAGCAGCAGCTTGAGCAGGGTGGTCCAGCTCTTCTGGGAGGACACCAAGGTGTTTCCATGTCAGCCAAGAGACATAGTCTCTCCAGCGTGACCTGGGTCTTCCATGGGGTCTCCTCCCAGTCAGACATGCCCAAAGCACCTCCCTAGGGAGGCACCAAGGAGGCATCCTTACCAGATGCCCGAACCTTCTAAACTGGCTCCTCTGGATGTGGAGGAGCAGCGGTTCTACTCCGAATCTCTCCTGATAACTGAACTTCTCACCCTATCTCTAAGGGAGAGTCCAGCTACCCAGCAGAGGAAACATTTCAACCGCCTGTATCCATGATCTCATTCTTTCGATCACTACAGAGAGTTCATGACCATAGGTGAGGGTAGGAACATAGACCGACCAGTAACAAGAACGTTGCCTTACAGCACAGCTCTCTCTTCACCACAACGGACCAGCACAGAGTCCACAATACTGCAGACGCTGCACCAATTCGTTTGTCAATCTCATGCTCCATTCTTCCCTCACTCGTGAACAAAACCCAAAGATACTTGAACTCCTCCACTATGAGGCAGAACCTCACCCTCGACCCAAAGAGAGCAATCCACCCTTTTTCTGACTGAGGACCATGGCCTCAGATTTGCAGGTGCTGATTCTTATCCCAGATGCATCACACGACCGTGAACCGCTCCAGTGAGAGCTGAAGGTCATGACACGATGACGCCAACAGGACCACATCATCTGCAAAGAGAAGAGCTGGAATCCTGAGGCCACCAAACCGGAGTCCCTCCACCCCGTGGCTGCACCGAGAAATTATTTCCATAAAAGTTATGAAACCAATAATATAACAAAATAAAAAACAGCATAACGTCACACGTTCTTTTGGTTTTTTGTAATAAAACTTGACATAGATCTTGTCTGTTTGGGGTTCAAGAGCTTTAACAACCGACTGAAACACGATTGATTTAACAACTACCAGTACACCCTTGTCCAATATTTCTCAGTCGGGTCATCTGGACAGTTTCTTTTTTATTGAAATGTTTCACCCTCCATCTGAAGGGCATCATCAGTCAGAGGAGTTCCAGCAAACGGTTACCCCACCAAGCAGTAAACACCCTTGTAGATTTAAATACCCTAGTACACCCTTGTAGATTTTAATTTTTCTGACTTATAGCTGAGAACCTTGGAGAACCTTTCTACAGTACTATGAGAGCATTAAACTACAGTAAAGATGCTTTAACCCTGAAAAAAAGATCAGGGACGCATTTAATCTGTTTGATTTTATTTACTAATTTATTTTTTATGTCAATAAACATGATTGTTCCTGACAAAAACATATAAATCCTTCTGATTGTTTTTTTTTTTTGGTCAGAATTGTTTCAAATGCTCCCGTAACCTCTGAGTGGCCATACTGCCCTCTAGTGTTCATTAATCAGAATCAGAATATCTTTATTGTCATTGCATCGAGGTACAACGGGAATATGTACGCACAGTTGTCTGAAAGAGAGACTAAGTGTACGAAGCTGCAGCTGATTAACAGCGCGGCCATCTCATTCCTTATCAGAATAATAATCTTAGATATGAAAATAAAAATAATAAATAAATAAATGTCACATTTTTGTCATCTGTGTATGTTTCCCATACAAGACGAAATTCGTCTCTGCATTTAACCCAACCACCACTAGGTGGTGCAGTGGGCAGCCATAGAAAGCGCCCGGGGAGCTGGGGAAATAGGTGTGCACTCATAGACACCCCAAGGTGTGTAGTGGCCGGGGTTCGAACCTGGGTCCTTCGGGTCCAAAGTCGAAAGCCCTGCCTCTACACCATCTTGGCCCCTAAATGGGAGAAGAACCATGAGAGTAGATAGTGGTATTACAAAAAAGATCTTTCACATCTTGTCTATTAGGACACGATATGAGACATAAAAAAAACTCTACCAGCCAGCACAGAAGACAAATTGCATACACATTTGAGGTCCATGCGTTGAGATTTAGTCCATGAGCCTTGTTCAGATCAGCCACAGTTCTGATTATGTTTTCCAGCCAGCGCAGTTCTGATAAGCCCATACAGAAAGTTCTCCAGCGGGAATAGATGCAGTTGTTGTCCTCGGTTACTCATGACCCAGGAGAAATTTGATAGTCAGCCCATTGCAAAGGCTTTTGGTGAGTCAGATTCAGATAAGCTTGATTGTTGATTTTCTTCAGGCAGACGTATTTTTTTTCCTGCAGACTTGAGTGTCCAGTTGGACGATCCGATTCCAAAATGGTCTAATTGTGTGAATCCGTTCCACTGATCCATGCTATGAATCCCCATCCAGGTCGAACCCCCCCACGCTGACGAGTCCCAGAAGCTGCCGGTGGCCTGCGATTCTCATAAATCGCCTCCACCTTATGGTTAAGTTCGTAAATCAGCTGATTTAGCGAGGTCACGGCACGGATCAAACTTTCACATTGACTCGGAAGCTTAGGCATGGCCGTAACTGCAGTTTAAGTCTTCCTCAGTTTCCGATAGAACATAGCTCCGCCAATGCCAAAGAGCAAAGCACCTGTCATCATAAATCCAATTATGTAAATATCTTCAACATGCTCCACAGATAGGACTGAGAGACACATCACCTTCCACTCTCCCCAGGAATCCATGATGTGCGTCTGGGCTGGGCAAACTGGTTCCCCCGGACCTTGTCGTTTTGTAGAAAAAAATCTTGTCAATAGAGTTGATCGTCCATGATACCAAATCCATAATCTCAATTTACGTCTGAGAGATGAGTGCCGAGAAGCTGCAGACAGAGAACAGAGCAGGGAGAAGGGAGACGGGAAAGGAAAGGCAGAAGCAGCCACTTTCGACCAGAGCAAGGGAGAAAAAAAGACTAACCATATTTAAATCCCATTATAAATGCCTTTTTCGTGTAAAATGAGTTCCTTTAAGCAACGTTTTCTTTTCTTTTACCTCCTTCTTTTAATTTTTCTAATTAGCCCTCTCCTTAATGCTCAACCTTTACATTTGAAGGACTTTGTAAAGATCACCGACAGGGGGATGAACTCTCTCGGAGGAGTTGCTTCCATGGCGGCTGGACGTTCCCGTGGAGTCCCGTCTATCGTTTTGTCCAACAAACTGTTGTGTTTAGGATGTAAAGGGCAAAAACACACTTGCATGGTGCACGAGTAAAGTATGAAGTACAAAAAGCAGAGCCACATGCACGCAGGCTGAAGAACCGGCCGGCCCGGGGCAGAACGGCTGACTCCCGATGGCTCGACCATAAAGATGGCGCCATTGCAAGACGGACCGAACCGCATCAGCTCGGTGGTCAACCAGATCAACAAAAGTAGAAACTACTACCGGTACATGTGGTGTTGTGCAAGGGTAGTTTAAAAAAAAATCAAATATATTAAATAAATAAATAAATAAATAATATCAAAAAAGGCGTTCAATACAGAACAACTGGACTTTATTTGTAACAAACAAGACGTTTCGCTTCTCATCCGAAAAGCTTTATCAATTGAGTTAGGAGACAGTGAGGGGGAGCAGTTACAACAGGACAAGCCATTGACACGCACCAACATATGTAAATTGGAAACTAACACCCCCGCATACTTGGGATAACACGTACCTGTGACCCATTCAAAGTTCAGTGTGTAATAATAATAATAATAATAATACTATTTTAATAAACCTCCTTGTCCGAATGACGACCAAAAAGTGCAAGTTTGACCAAAAAATAAGCCTTGTTGCCAGTTCTGGAGTGTCCGGTTGGATAAATAGTCTCACCAAATTCTAGATATAATTTATTTTAAATGGGGGGTGTATTAATGGGGAAAATGAATTCTTTTTTTTTTTTCAGAAATTGCCATAAAATTAATTTTCTGTTAATTTCTAATGTGGCTGAATTGTGGTGTCTGAAGCCCTTAAAGGAGCTATATGTAACTTTTCTAACAATATATGTTTAACATGTTTCTTCACTCTGTCACTACCTCCTGACATACTGATTTTAGACAAGTAATCTCTGAAAAAAACTATTGTCCCCTTGCTTCTCTAAAAGCATTTCTAAAAAGCCACAGTGACCCACCGTTAACCAGCCAATAAAAACAGAGTTTGTAACCAGCCAATAAAAACAGAGCTTGAATTTGAATTTCAGCAGAGCAAGGGTAACAGAGCCATATATGGCTCTGAGGGGGAGGGACCAGAAACGTGTCTCTGTTCAAAAGTTTCCTAAGTTCCAGCGTGTTCCAGAAATTACATACTGAACCTTTAAAGAGCTAGAATGTAAAAAAAAAAAAAAGACATTTGAATATTTAAAAAAATTTTTTTTTTCTTCCCGGCTGGGGTAACGCTAAAAGACTGACTCATTTACCGGTGACAAAAACACTTTTTTCTTCTTTCGGCTGCTCCCTTCTTCATGGGTCGCCACAGCGAACTACCGGTAACTCACATGAAGACTTGGTGACTGTTTTTACGCCGGATGCCATTCCTTTTTTTTTTAAACTTATTAATTTTTTTTCCATTTTTGGGGCTCTAGTGGTTCATTTTTGTCGTACAGGGTGGGGGGGCAAAACGGGGTGAGAATGAGAGGGGGAGACATTGCGGAAAGGTCGTCGGGACCAGGACTCGTACCCGCGACCGCCGCTATGAGTACTGTACTAGCCTCGAACATGGGCCGCGCTCTTAACCCCTGCGCCATAGCCATGGCCCAAGAAGCCCTTCCTAACACATCCACAGACCACCGCAGAGAGCTAGTGCACCCAGGGGAGCAGATGGTGGGAGTAAAGGGCCTTTTTCAAGGGCCCAAAGTGGGGCAAATGAGGGTGGAGGCAGGTGTGGGTGCTTCATCTTTCCCACCGCATTTTGATGTTGTTAACGGGGAGTTGAACGGCCAACTGCCGATAACAGGGCCACCTTCACTAACCTCTGCGCCAACATTCCCTTCTGACAAAAGCCCATACAAAATCACAATTTTAGGAAAAAGGAAAACTTATTGTCGTAAAATTAAAAAGTTCATGGCCGTTATAAATTAATTTACAAAAAGATATGTTAGCGTGAGCACACGATCCAAACGTGATGCCTCTGACCGAAGAAGCCACAGGTCTGACCTCATGTGCTTGCCATGCACACACTAACCCTGCCGGTTGTAGAGCAGCCTTCAGACAGATGCTAGAGAGCGACGCCTGTCTTATCGAACACTCCAAGAGGTGTCCCGTGTGCCCTGACGGACAACGTGTGTCCTCTGTCCAAGTTTATGAGCGCTGTCACAACAAAGATGGCCGCTGTTGGACTTCTGCTGTTTTTACTGACTACATGTTTAATGTGAATGAACAGATTTAATTACATCTACAAGTCCATCCATCATCCATCTATCATCTAGCCATCCATCCATCATCCATCCATTATCCATCATCTAGCCATCATCCCATCCATTATCCATCATCTATCCATCATCCATCCATCAATCCATCATCTATCCATTATCCATCATCTAGCCATCCATCCATCATACATCCATTTTCCATCCATCATTCATCCATTATCCATCATCTAGCCATCCATCAATCCATCATCTATCCATCATCCCATCCATTATCCATCATCTATCCATTATCCATCATCTAGCCATCCATCCATCATACATCCATTTTCCATCCATCATCCATCCATTATCCATCATCTAGCCATCCATCCATCATCCATCCATTATCCATCATCTAGCCATCCATCCATCATCCATCCATTATCCATCATCTAGCCATCCATCCATCATCCATCCATTATCCATCATCTAGCAATCCATCCATCATCCATCCATTATCCATCCATCATCCATCTATCAATCAAACATCTATCATCCATCCATTTATCCATCATCTATCCATCATCATACATCCATCATCTGTTATCCATCCATTATCCATCATCTAGCCATCCATCCATCATCCATCCATCATGCATCCATCAATCCATCATCTATCCATCATCTAAGTTTTAACTTAGACCTATCCATCCATCATACATCCATCATCTGTCATCCATCCATTATCCATCATCTAGCCATCCATCCATCATCCATCCATCATCCATCCATCATCTATCCATCAATCCATCATCCCATCCATTATCCATCTTTCATACATCCACCATCTGTTATCCATCCATCCATCAAACATCTATCATCCATCCATCCATCCATTATCCATCCATGTGTCCATCCATCCATGCATCCATCATCCATCCATCATCATCCATCCATTCATCATCAATCCATACATCATCCATCTATCCATCCATTATCTATCCATCCATCATACATCCATCATACATACATCATATGTCATCCATCTATCATCCATCCATCCATCATCCATCTATCCATCCATTATCTATCCATTCATCATACATCCACCATCTGTTGTCCATCCATCCATCAAACATCTATCATCCATCCATCCATCATTTATCATCCATTATCCATCCATGCGTCCATCCATGCATCCATCATCCATCCATCATCCATCCATCCATCATCCATCTATCCATCCATTATCTATCCATCCATCATACATCCATCATACATCCATAATCTGTCATCCATCCATCAATCCATCAAACATCTATCATCCATCATCATCATTTATCCATCATTCATCATCCATCTATTTATGCATTCTGCATCCATCCATCTATCCATCTATCATCCAGCATCTATCCATCCATCATCCATCCATTCATATCCATCATCCATCCATCACCCATCCATAATCTATCATCCATCCATCACCCATCCATCACCCTTCCATCCAGCATCATCCATCCATCATCCATCCATCTATACGTACATACATACATACATCATCCATCTATCCATCCTTCATCATGATTCCATCCATCACACAGCAGTGTACAATGACTTATAGCACATAATCACTAACATTAATCACTGAGAGGGCACACCCTATGGATGCCTCAGCACATCAGCTTTAGCCTGTTAGCTTTCCTGATAGCTTCAGAGCTAACGTTTTAAAAATCACAAGGGGATCATGTTTGGTTTTGACCCATATTTCATGCATAATGTCATAAAGACTAATGCAAAACATAATTAAATTATCACACTTGACGACATTTTTGCCTCGACTCCTTGTGTTTAGTCTCAACTGCGACCCAAAAAGGAAGAAGCAGGTAAAGCTAATGGACGGATGGATGAAACCTAAAAGGCACTGCAATGGTAAAATAACAACGTCTTTAGGGGAAAAATGTAATAAACGTGTACGCTGTTTGAAGTTTTTAGGTTTTCTTGTGTCAACAACTTTTAGTAGAACAGAGAAAAAAGAACATATTAAGGCCAACAAGTGCATGGTCATAGCTCCCTGTAATAATTTGAGAAGAACTACTACAACAACAAATTTTAGTTCAATACTGTACTCATAAAAATGGACATACGGTACTTAAAGTTCATTTTTGTTGAAGAAGGTCAGTAGTTTACAGTATTTTCTTGATTCCAGTTTGACGTCACTTGATACTTATCCGGTGAGAGTTTCTTTCAAATCCATCCAGTGGCTCACAGAATATTTTACTAACAGGCAAACACGCACTCCTGACTATTTTTTTCTGAACTAGATTAATCAGAAATTTAAACAATTTTCTACCGAGGGAGTATAAATTAATTCCATGTGGAATTTCTTGTTGTGGCAGAACTTTATAAATGTGATGTGGCTCGGGCCGACATCAAGCTAAACTGCAGAACTGATCAGGAGCTTTAACCTGTCGCTGGTAGAAAAGCGTCTTACCTGCTTCAGATTTCCCCAGAGCAGCTTTTATTCTCCTCTCTGCAACCTTCAACAATGACTCAAAGTCCATGGCTAACACAAACACATGGAAACCCAGTTCTTTTCTTGTCTTTGGGTCATGTCCCCCCCCACCCCCACCCCGGAGGGGCCTCAGACACATACTGTACAGCAACACTCAGCGCAGGTTGGACTGATACAGTGATTGTGTCATAGAGAGCTGTCATCGGGCTAAAGGTTAACGCCGACGACTTAAAAGTCAGCTCAAGTGTGTGTGAGGGAGAAGAGGAACA
>JBBPBX010009086.1:14237-36589 GCA_038048925.1 Garcialebias charrua | reverse complement strand
GCCCATAAAAACTACACCTAGACCACAAAAACTATACTTGGACCATAAACAACTACACCTGCCCATAGAAACTACACCTGGACCATATAAACTACACCTGGACCATAGAAACTACACCTGGCTCTTAGAAACTACACCTGGACCATAGAAACTACACCTGTGCCATAGAAACTACACCTGGACCATAAAAACCAAACCTAGACCATATAAAATACACCTAGCCCATAGAAACTACACCTAGCCAATATAAGCTACACCTAGACCATAGAAACTACACCTGGCCCATAGAAATTACACCTAAACCACATAAACTACACCTAGACCATAAAAGCTACACTTGACCCATAGGAATTACACCTAGACCATGTAAACTACACCTGGACCATAGCAACTACATCTAGACCCATAGGAACTACAACTGGCCATTAGAAACTACATCTAGACCACAGGAACCACACCTAGATTCTCATCAGTGTGAAAAAGCAGTGTGACCGTGTCAGCCTTTGGAATGCAGGTTTACTAATGTTAGATAAGCCAAAACATTACGACCGTCACCACTCATCATGTTACACTCGTTTTAAACTTCTAAACTTTGTGTCTTCCGCAGGTTTTCAGACTTTAACTTTTTTATATCGGAGTGAGCTCTGTTTCTCCATCGCCACTTTGAAATGTCTTCAAATTTTATCAGCCGTTCAACTCGCGAACGTCCACGTGTGCCTCTGTAGTAATATAGACCTTCATGTCTGACCTGGATTTACACCGTTTCACATCTCTCTGAAACTCTGAGTGGTACACTTCTCCTGAGGCTCTCAAGGAGATGAGTGGACACTATTTTATTACATTTATTTGAGTCAAAACACATATTATTTCAGAAGAGACTTCTTTTAATTTTGTTAATTTAAATGTTATCAAACGAATAACTCTTGTCGTTTTTTGATCATTTGTTATTTGCATTGAGTAGTCACTCTTTAATATGCTGATGTATTTTTAATATGTGAATGATCATTACTAAACTGGTATATTTTTCTCTGTCTTAGTCAAGAACTATGCCTAAAGTGAATTAATATGCCAGACTGAACTCCTCAGTTTTGTTAGAAGTTAGAATACAGTTTTAATCAGTTGTTTTATGAAGCTGGCTCCAGTCTAATCTGTTTCTCTCTCTTCATTCTAAACAACTTCTTCTCTGTTCTAAAAAAACAATCCTCTCCTATCCGAGTGACCTTCATGCACTCTAACTCCCTTCCACTGGTTCGTTTGAACCAATCGGAGAAGAACAAGTCACTGATCTCAGATCCTTTCTTAAAAGTTCTAAGCTTTTGCTGGAACTTGCAGAGTCGGTGGAGGAACTCAAGCCATGAGGTTCCCCAAAAGAGCTGAATGAACGCCAGTCACACGCTAAGGACGCGTCATTCAGTTAAAGATTTATAACATGCCTGTTATAAATCAATTTCAAGCTGTAAAAAGCTTCACTTTAGTGAGATTCCTTCAAAGGAAGCTCTTATCTTGAAAAGCCAAACCAGGAACTGCCGTTACTTCGGTTCGAGTCGAGGCAGACGTCTGGAGACGCTGAGAACGGTAAACGAACTGGCCAGTTGGACCAACTGGGGACTGACCGTCTTCACGAGGTAACAAAGTCATCAAATGCTTTGCCAAGTCGTACCAACGTGTAGCCGAGATCGGGCGGAGAGCTGCCATGTTTCTGGTTAAAACACATCAAGATAGTACCTCTCCTTATCCTCCATTTTCTTTCATCCTCCATTTTCTCTTCCCTGAAACTTTCTTAATTTAAGTAACTAAACTTTAAGTTTATTGTGCCAGCAGATATAAGTTATTATAAGATTGAAAACTTGTGTTCTGTTGTTCCTATGAAATTACGGATGAGTATTTCATCTGTGCTGAAGTTAATTATAGGAAATCTGATCACTCAATCATGTAAATATGTTGTGATGTAATTTATCCATCCATCCATTTTCTTCCGCTTATCCGGGGTCGGGTCGCGGGGGTAGCAGCCTAAGTAGGGAGGCCCAGACTTCCCTCTCCCCAGCCACTTGGAGCAGCTCCTCTGGGGGAATCCCAAGGCGTTCCCAGGCCAGCCGAGAAACATAGTCCCTCCAGCGTGTCCTGGGTCTTCCTCTGGGTCTCCTCCCGGTGGGACATGCCCGGAACACCTCACCAGGGAGGCGTCCAGGAGGCATCCTAACCAGATGCCCGAGCCACCTCAACTGGCTCCTCTCGATGTGGAGAAGCAGCGGCTCTACTCCGAGTCCCTCCCGGATGACTGAGCTTCTCACCCTATCTCTAAGGGAGAGTCCAGACACCCTGCGGAGAAAACTCATTTCAGCCGCTTGTATCCGAGATCTCGTTCTTTCGGTCATAACCCAGAGCTCATGACCATAGATGAGGGTGGGAACGTAGATTGATCAATAAATTGAGAGCTTTGCCTTTTGACTCAGCTCTCTCTTCACCAGGGATGTGCAGAGCCCACTAAAGGGGCAGGTGCTCAGAAAAAAAAGGGGCACATCTAACCACATTTTAGGACAGAATATTAACAAAGTCCCATAGCTTTCAGAGTTTAATAAACAACGATAAATTACAAAATTGAAAAACAAGGGACCTCTTCTATGGAGTTCAATTTGTTTCACAATTATTCTATTAAAAAAAAAAACTAACCTCAATTACATAAAATAAAATTGTGATCAAGACATTTTGAATTGTAATTTTTTTTTAACAAATAAAAGTTTTGCTAAAAAAACTTTTTTAAATTAAAATCACAAATTTTTGGGTCATGAAGTGAAATAATTATTTGCGCATGTCAGAAATCTTTGCTTGCTATTCTAAGTTTTTGTTTGTCATTCAAAGTTTTGCTTGCGATTCTCACATGACGTCGTGGGCAGAGCCTAAAATAGCACAAAAAAAGATTTCTGATGTGTGCAAATAAAAGTTTATGTTTTGCAAATAACTTTTTAAGTTCACGAGAAAAAATAGTTATTTAATTTAAAAAAAAAATAAGTTTTTATTTAAAAAAAAGAAGAAATTGTTACAATTCCAAAAGTTTTGATTACAATTTTATTTTACTTAACTGAGGTTAGTTTTTTTTTCATTGAATAATTGTGAAACAAATTTAACTCCATACTCTGCGAACCAGACCCTAAACTTACTTAAAGTCTGGATTGAGTTTTTTCTCCTTCATTTGTACGCTTTTATTGGACAGGAGCAACTTGATTGGTTATTACATACATTATATCTATTATGGTAGTTCAGGGTGAGTTATTTTTAATTCTAAATGAATATTCTTGTTGGACTTTTATTTAAGTGCTATTCTCCTTCAAGATACATTTACCTAACGCTAGAATAAATGCAATGTACATTATGCAGCAAAGGAAGTTAGAAGATCGGACATATATCCATTACGGAGAGATGATAGGTTTTGGACGGGCAATGTGCTCCTTATTGCATAAGCCAGGGGTGTCAAAGTCAAATACATGGAGGGCCAAAAAAACAAATTTGCTACAAGCCAAGGGACGGACTGGTTCAATGTTTATTATAAGGGGGTGATATAAGAATATTTTTTCTTCTTTCTGCACTCTTTTCATTCAATGTTTTCTTTTTGATTAATTTGTTTTATTTTATCTCTTTTAAATGAATGAATCTTCTTCTTCTTTCTGCTTTTCCCTTTTGAGGGGTTGCCACAGTGAGTCATCCTCCTCCACCTCACTCTGTCCTCTGCATCCTCTGTCCTCACTCCAACTACCTTTATGTCCTCTCTAACTGCATCCATATATCTCCTCTTTGTCTTTTTCCTGGCAGCTGCATTTCTAACATCCTTCTACCAATATACCCACTGTCCCTCCTCTGGACATGTCCAATCCATCTCAGTCTGGCCTCCCTAACTTTATCTCCCAGTTGTTCAACATGTGCTGTACCTCTGATTATCTCATTCCTGATCTTATCCATCCTTGTCACTCCTAAGGAGAACCTCAGCATCTTCATTTCTGCCACTTCCAGTTCTTTCTCCTGTCTTTTTGTCAATGACACCTTCTCCAGACCATACAATATAGCTGTCTTGTAAACTTTTCCTTTGACCTTTGCTGACACCTTTTTGTCACAAATCACTCCTGAAACTTTTCTCCATCCACTCCATCCTGCTTGGACTCTCTTCTTCACCTCTTTACCACATTTCCCATTTTCCTGGACAGTGGACCCCAAGTCCTTGAAGTCCTGCATCTTTGTGACCTCTGCTCCTTGTAGCCTCACTGTTCCACTGGCCTCCCTCTCATTCACACACATGTACTCTGTCTTAGTACTTATTTTAAATGAATGAATAAATGGATTAAATAAAATATTAAATAGCTTTACATCTGCTAAGTTCTTGGCATAAATCAACACAGACATGTTCTCGATTTTAGTACTGTATTTTACATTGTTTTATAATGTAGCTGTTTATGTTTTTTAACACAGTTTTTTTGTGATTTAGCTTTTTTATGATTGTTGGCTGCAAGTATCAAGCTGCAAAATCCTTTCCTTCCTGAATGTGAGGCAGGTCTTGATGTCTATGCGCAGCATTATTACTCTGGGTTCATGAGACACGACTCTGGATTGGATTGGCCCCACCCCTACTACTACTGTTGCATTGTGGGGAATGTAGTGTTGGTACGTGACCGGAGGGCTTATTATGTTGTTTTTCTGGCAAAATACAAAAATAATAATAATAAAATAAAATAAATAATTTTAGTACATGTTATTATGTGTCAGAGGAGGGCTTAGAATAGGAAATTTAAAAAAAAAAAAAAAAATTTTTTTTTTTTTTTTACCAAAAGGGCACTTGGGGGCAAGGAGAAAAAGGGGCAGGTGCTCAAGCCCCCATAGCCCCCCCCTCTGCACGTCCCTGCTCTCTTCACCACGACAGACCGGTACAGCACCCGCTTCACTGCGGACGCTGCACCTATCCGCCTATCGATCTCATGCTCCAGTTTTCCCTCATTCGTGAACAAGACCCCGAGATACTAATGCCTCTTATCAACAGGTCCTGTTCGCGCTCGTTCGGGCTCGTTCGTAACTAGTTAACAACTAGTTATGGGGTGTACCCACAGGGTCCTGTTCACGTGAAACCGGTCCTATTTTGGTGCCTGCCTCACTGAGGTACAAAGGTCCGGTTCTTTAGGGTCCAGTTATGACATCAGCACAGTGTGGTCACTGATTGGTCAGGGGGCGTAGTCCTAGGTCGGAGGGCGGAGATTCAGTCTTCTCCAGTAGGTGGCGGTATGCACCTGAACGTTGTTTGCAATCCGCCAAGAAGAAGAAGAAGATTCAGTCTTCCAGGAAATGCAAACTGCCATCCCGCCAAACTCTAGAACAACAAGTTGGAGGAGCACATTTTTGAGAATTAACACAGGCTAATAATTATGTCACAACCGTGGTCAAACGCGGAGGTTCAGGCTTTTCTGTATTTGCTGGCCGATGAAAATATTCAGAGGGAGCTGGATGGAGTGACGTGCAATGAAAAGATTTTTCAAGAGGTGTCTGCGCAGGTGAGTGTTTTCTAACTTTAAGCATATTTCCAGTGAGTCATGCAACTGTTTCTTAGCTTTTTTGGACTGCGGAAAGACCGTTTCAGAGACTGACTTCAGGCAACAGCCGAGAGGCTTTTAGGAAAAAAAAAAGAAAAAAAAAGATGGCGGAACGGCTCGTTTCTCTGAAATATAACAAGAAAATCACATAAACAATATTTGTTAGCTCGAAATTGTAGCAGAGGAGGTGTGTCTGAGTCTATCATTTGCTTAATAAATGCACTTTAATGGTCTAATTCGCCGAGTTGGCAGCTGTTTTCAAGGTTCGAAGCAGAGCAGAATGTGGTGTATGGCAGGCCGTTTGAGTCGATAATAGCGAGTGAAGATTCTCAGTCATCCAGGACATGGTAAATTCTAAAAAGTGCAAGGAAGGAAAAAAATAGTCTAAAGCATAGTATAATAAATAAAGTCCAGTTGTTTTTGTCTTGAACTTTTTTGAATTTATCATTATAGCCACGTTTTCATATTACGTGATACAACCGCCAACTTCATGCCATACATGTTACTTCTGTTTTTGTTTTTGGTTTGATTTGGTTCAGTCAGAATAAATGGAAACGGTCATATCTCAGTCCAAAAATGGTTTATAAATATGGGGAAAAATCCATAAATTTGTCACTTAGGCCTATAGGCCTGTATTAATGTGTAATGTGATTTATTTCAGGTTAATCAGTCAGTTCCTGTGTAAAGATCCTCTAGCCGTGGGTGTCCTTGGAGAAGGATGGGACAAGTCACTGCACTGTAAAGCAAGTATGCCATGACAGAAACACTCCAAACTTTGAAAATTACAGATAAAAGCAAAGGACAATGATGTTTAGAGGAGATTATAACAATAATTTTGTGTTGTTTGCCAGATGGGGCAGTGAAAACAGCCAGCCAGACATATGAAGCCATCGCTGAACTGCTGCATCAGGATCTGATCTTGTGACTCCAGACTACACATCAACTGCAGCCGAACAGACCTCAGAGCTTCTCCTGATGCTCTGCTCTCCTGCACCTTGTCCACATTGTGCCAAAGATGTCCTCGGTGCCTCAGTAAAAAAAAAAAACAGTCCTGCATTGACAACACAAACAGGTCCTATGAACTCAGCAGATGTCATACAAGCTCAGTTTGTGACGGAGCAGGGGTACTGTGACTTCATGGTGTTTTTCATTCAACCTTTATTTAGTCAGGTAAATCTCATTGAGCCTCGTGGACTCTTTTACAAAAGCGACCTGCTACAAACTAAAGAACTTTAGTTCTGGGTCAGATGACTTTATTCACAGAGGATTGTGTCTGATGGTGAGTTCTTTACAGAAGCAGTGAAAAATGTAGAAATGTTCTACAGGTCAGCATTTTTACCTGAGCTATTGGCCAAATTTTACTTTTAATTATTGTTACATGTTTTGGAACAACAGGTTAAGATTCCAGTGATGATATTTTAAGTTCATATTTCATACATAACTGCAGATTTAGTAATATGTTTTTCTGTTTCTACAAATAACACCAATCTTTCATTTTTTTAAACTGTTACAATTTTATTGACATGTAACATTTACAGTATTTAAATAAAGTTGCTTTGATATTTTGATTGGAATTGATTGATTACATATTGTTAAGTTTATATTACAAATGTTTTAGTTTGGAACACACTTGTTGATCAACTGGGACAATGGAGCGGCGCAGATTTTTTAGGATGCATGCCACTTTCAGTTTTGTCCAAAGTAGTGTACTCCACCATCATCAATGTGTGTATATATAAATATATATGTATATATATATATATATATATATATATATATATATATATATATATATATATATATATATATATATATATATATATATATATATATATATATATATATATATATATATATATATGTATATATATATATATATATATATATATATGTGTATATGTATGTACTGTATATATAAATATATATGTATGTACAGTATATATTATGTATGTATGTGTACATATATGTGTATATATACACACATGTATGTATATATATAAACACGTGTGTGTGTATATATATATATACTCACGCATATGTTTGTATGTGTACACATGTATGTATATACAATATATATACATATATGTGTATATATACACACACACATATATATATATATATATATATATATATATATATATATATATATATATATATATATATATATTATATATATATATATACTGTATATGAACATTTGTCTGTGGCTGAAAAAGCCACAGACAAAGCAGAATGTTCAAAAAAGAAACAAGCTCATCCACTTTGGTTGTGTGTTCTTTTCCAGCTCTTCTTCTAATGTGTGTGTTAGTGGTTAATAAAGAGCTTAATGTATCACTAGCGCCACCAGCTGGTTAGAAGCGTTGATATTAATGATCCACCCACTGCAGGAGAATTACCCGCCCACTGCAGGAGAACTTCACGCCCACTAAAGGGGTCCTAAGCGTGCAGTGGGTACAGAAATAAACCGGTCCCATAGGAACTGGCCCAAACTAGCCACAATGGGACCTTACAGGAACCAGACCTGTTGATAAGAGGCATAAAACTCCTCCACTTGGGGCAGGACCTCATCCCCGACCCGGAGAAGGCATGCTACCCTTTTCCGGCTCAAGACCATGGCCTCGGATTTGGAGGAACTGATCCTCATCCCGGCCGCATCACATTCAGCTGCAAACCGCTCCAGTGAAAGCTGTAGATCACGATCTGATGAAGCCAATAGGACCACATCATCTGCAAAAAACAGAGAAGCGATTCTAAGGCCACCAAAACAGATGCTCTCAACACCTTGGCTTCACCTAGAAATTATGTCCATAAAAGTTATGAACAGAATCGGTGACAAAGGGCAACCTTGGCGGAGTCCAACCTTGGCGGAGTCCAACTCGTCCAGGCTCGTTTCCGGTGATGTAATTTATGATTCTGTTAAATAAATGGTTCAGTCCTGCTGTAACAACATAAGTTAACATTTCAAGTCTTTATATCTCACCTCCAAGGCACAGAATTAGTGGTATTAATCTAAAAAGAGATAACTTGTTTTTAATATTGATGGTAAATTTGTGTTAGATAAAATCTACTTAATCTATCATCTGGAATATTGTACAGTCAGCAAAACTGACCGGTGCAATATCCCTACATAATGGTGACTCGTACAGTCTCTGAAAGATTAATATTTAATATTTCTGTACTTTGAATGTTGGCATAAGTTTTGTCCAAGTTTTTAGACTCGGAAAACAATAGTTTTTTGGCTTGGAAAGTGCCAGACTACAGGAAACTGCTGGTTAATGTCACTTGTAGCTGAGAAATTGTCTTTACTCAACTTTTAAACGTTTGTTGGATCTGCTTTGGTGAACATTGTCACTCTTCGTGGTTCTGAATGAGCCCGGTTCTGACTGACCCAGTCAGAGATAAGAGTGCAATTTATTTGTTGTTGACCTCTGTGTCAAAACTGTCTGAAAGAGCTTCGTATTTTCATCTGGAAAATTGCTGTCGAGTGGTATCGTTAAATTTTAAGCAGAAATAATAGCATATTGTGTCTGAAGCTGTCGGAACGAGGTTCTGATCGACCTGGTCCATTTGCTCTGACGTGTTTGCTGTATATACGGAAAAAAGTCAGTGTAGGCAACATTTATTTTGCTATTTTTACTGGGCACAGCTTGGTAAAACTGTTCGGATGTTGAAACGATACGTTCACAGAATTTTTGAGGTTATTTAAGCGTTTTATGAGTTGAAAAAGTGTCTAAGTTTGTGATAAGTTAATGCTATCGCTATGTTCATAACACCTGTTGAGACGCTGTGATTGGTTAAGTGATCACGTGATACGCTGCTGGTCTTCAAATTTCAGTTTTGTTCACATAATTCTGACAGGTTGTCTGGCTTGTTTCGTTTCTATGCATGAAATATCGTCAGAAACTGTTTAAACGCGATGTTTTAAGATATTCTAAAAGTATTTTAAAGCGATTAATAAGTCAGTTCGTACAAAATTCCGATGGTACGTAAAAGTCCGTGAAGGCATCACGTACGACACGTCACCGGAAGTGACGTGACCCAGATAGAAAAAAAAGGAAAAAGATTGTTTTTTTTATATCTAAAAGTTTTTATATCTAAAAGTTCACAGAACATGTTCCAAACATTTTAATCAAATCAATTTAATAATAATAATAATAATGAATTCAATTTATAACGCACTTTTCATTAATGAATATCTCAAAGATTTGTTTCTTAAAAGAACGTTTGTTTAAGCGATTGTCACATCCAAGCTAAAACTCATCCCAAAAGTTGATGTTTAACCAATTTAGTCCGAAGCTACGGCTAAAGCTACAAACGGGAGTCAACAGCGCCTCTATAGCGGCCAGGAAGAGTAATTACAGTCACATTGTGGTAAATTTAAGCTTAAAAAAAACTGCAATCTGCTGGTTAAAAGAAAGAGAACAGGAAACATTTACACAGAATAGATGCTAAAACTTCTGCATTTAATTTAAAACAACATCTTTTAAAGTTATTCTGTGCACTCCAGTTCATTTTAAATAAAAAGTTTAAAATAACAAACAGAAAGCATCTTTTGACTTGATTTTTCACAAAAAATAAAAACAAAGATAGCAGAACAAATTTGGAAATGCCACAGAACAACAAATTAATAAGAATCACTGATTTTTATTTAGAATAACATATTTAATGTTATGCTATGCACAACCAAACTCCAGTTAATTTTAAATAAAAAAATATTTAAAATAACTAACAGAAATACATTTTTCACTCCTGCTAACTGTCAAATACATTAAAACAGTTTCATTGGAACTGAAAAAAACTTTCTTTTAAGGCATGATGAAACAACATCCTGGGAACATTTTAGTGTGAATATTGCATTTATTTAAACTCTTTTAAAAAGCGTTTGAGTAAGTAAAACATAAATCATGCTTGGGTTAGTTAGTAACTGTTGTTAAAAACAAGTTCTATTTAAAGTTAACACTGCAAGAGTGCATTTAACTTTTTCAAGTTCATTAAGGGTAAAGCCTGGAAGGAAGGTACCTATGAATAATGATACTTATTGCACAGTGTAACACTTAAACCAGATAGCTAGTTGGTTTGATTCACTCACCGTTAAAGACCGTGTAAAGTGAATTTCAATATTTTCTTCAATAAACATTATAAATGTCATAATTGTAATCTTGTCAATGAGTAAAAAGTCTCAAAATTGTAGCTCAATTAATTTTGGAGTTATAGATCAAACTTTGTTTAAAGATATTTCTGTTTCAGGATTTTTTAGGCGTGGTTTAAATGTGACCGCATTTCGTCACGCGGTCTAAAGCCCCACCCCCTGCAGCTCCAGCCGTATAAATTAGTTTTTCGCCTCGGTGGATCCGTTCACTCGCGAATCGCAGATAGCATCAGATAGCAATAGCATAGATATTTTGTTCATTGTTAGCTAGCTAATCAATTATGCCTCGTTCCTGCATCTTCCCTGGATAATAATAATAATAATAATAATAATCATTTTATTTAAAAGCGCCTTTCAGGACACCCAAGGACACTTAACAAACCAACACAGTGTAATACAGAGCAAACATTATCAGCGACAAATTGAAATATAAAATACATAAAGGATATAAAATGGATAAAAATACATTTAGTAAAGTTAGTGATAAGCTAGTCTAAAGAGATGGGTTTTCAGGGCAGTCTTGAACAGAGAAAGGGAGGTGGTGTTTCGAAGGTCTGGTGGTAGGGCGTTCCAGAGGTGAGGGGCAGAGCAGGTGAAGGCCCTGCTCCCCATGGTGGAGAGGCGGGCAGAGGGTTCATGGAGATGTAGTGAAGAGGAGGATCTGAGAGAGCGTGATGGGATGGAGATTTGTAGGAGGTCAGATAGATAAGGAGGGGCAAGGTTGTGGATAGCTTTGAACGTGAGGAGTAGAATTTTGAAGATGATACGTGATTTAACCGGGAGCCAGTGGAGCTGCTGCAGGACAGGAGTGATGTGATCATAGTAGGAGGTTTGAGTGATGACAGGATGTCGCAATGGTCAGGGCATGGAGGACTGCAGCCGCTCCATTGTGACATTGAGACGCAGGAGGGAGTCAAACAAACCCAGCGCGTTGAAGGGAACATGAGGGAGACCCTATATTGTGTCTTTAAACACATATAGTGCCACCCCGATGTAACTAAAGGATTTTAACAGGGGTCAGTATTAAGCTGACCTCTTTATCCTTAATTAATCTACTTATTCAGATTGAATAGTAATTTCACGGATTCTTTTCTTTTTCAGTTTACCCAATATTTCTGTGATCTTTATGATGGATAAATAAATAAAGCCATTAAGTGACAGAGACGTTAACTTAGTTGGTATGCCAAAGACACTACCATTTATTTAAAATAAATCACTAAATTAACACCATTACACTTGATTGACATGATTTCACTTTCTTTCAATTTAATACGTCAGCACACTTGAATTACAACACAACAGACCTAAATACTGGATGTTAAACATATTTAGTCTGAGGGCTCTTTAGCTTAAAATAGTTTCCAGCTTAGAATTGAGGGAAAAAGATAGGAGGAAAGATGGAGAGATGGGTTAAAGGAAATTGTCTTGAGCATGTTACCAAAAGTGACACTTCTCATCAGATTTCTGCTAAAATCCAGGTACGTTTTGTAAACAGCTCTTTACCTTCGACGACGAGTCTGATAAAGAAATGACACCAGCCTTCAGATGCACAGAGTCCTTCAGGCCCAGCACGTCCAAAACTGGTTCTAGTTTACGTTTTCAACGTCTCCTGGGTTCCGCGTTGGTCATCAGAAAATATGTCAGCTCCTGGCCTCTGACTTCAAGATAAGCTTATTCCAGGAAGGAATAAACAAAGTTTTGAGCTTACGCTCGTTAGAAATGGATTCATAACAGCATGTTATACAATCCTTAGCTGAATGACTGTCCTTGGCGGGTGACAGGCATTCATTCAGCTCTTTGGGACGTCTTCATGTCTTGAAGCTCCCAGCAGACTCAACAGTTCCAGCAACAGCTTAGAACTTAAAGAAGGATCCGAGAGGAGTGAGACTTGGCTCTTTTTCATTGGTCCACTTGTTATCACTATTCAAGGTGAAATTCAGCGCAGAGAAGGAAATTGTTTAGGAAAAGTATCTGAGTGAGAGACTTTCAGACGCTAGATGAGAGTTTTAGCTGAAACTCGACAAAAACAATTTCTGTATGAGTCAGTTTGACATTTTAGCTGAACTTTGACACCTTTTCATTTGCAGAAATGACACATTGATGTTTCACATTTAAAGAATAACAGCATATAACATATATCATGAAAATGACAAAAGTTATTCTTTTGATTACATTAGAATAAAATCAAAGATAGAAATAGTCTCTTTTGGTGACTATATTCTCAGATTACAACTAATGGAATAATTTGTAGTAAATGTCTTGTTTTACTGAGAGGTCAGTAAAGGTCATCTCTGGAACAGTTCAAAAATACACAGGTGTATCAAAGTGGACACGGTCATGCCCATTACAGCGTGCTGCTGGAGCGACCACTGCCACTTGCACCTCCGCGTTTTCCGCTGACACAGATGAGGGACTCTCATGTCCGGACACCGCTGCCGCCTTTCCTGCACCTGACAGCGGGATAATGTTGCGTTCAAACTTAGTAAGTTGAGTTTGTGCTTATTATTTTAAATAATCTAAGTGTTGACCATTTAGTGCACAGTAACTACAGAAAGGAATAAATGTACAAATCATAACGTGTTTTTATACCGCGTGGTTTTATACCGAGTCTCTGTAATAGGTGTTTATTTTCTTTCTTTCTTTCTTTCTTTCTTTTTTCTTCTTTTTTTATTGCTATGCCTGTGCCCTACAAGTTCACAAGCTCCTTTTTTGCCAAGAAAATGCGACAGGTCCATTGCATACTTAGTTATCAACGTGATTACTCTTTATTTTAATCACCAACACAGACCCCGCATGCGATGTGACCGTGTCGGACCGGGTGCAGCGAGTCCGCTCATCTTCTAAAATAGCGCTTATTATTAAACACATAACAGCGGAGTTATGAATTATAGTTGTGTCCTCAACTTTAAAAACAAAACCAGAGTTGTTAGTGCACTAAAAACAGCGTAACTCTTGGAAAAATGAGCTGCTGTTACAGCCAGAACTCAGATAAAAACAGAGCAGGTTTACTGCTGCACCTGTCTGCCTCTCCACACACAGCTCAGCTCAGGGGGCAGGACAGGGGCGCAGTACTGCGCTGAAACCACGCCCACGCGCTGACACGCCCCCAGCGTTTCAGACCAGGGCACAATCATGTTTTTTCATGATTTTTGAGACTTAATTTTATAAGGTAAACAATGTTTTTAATCAGTCAGATTTATATGGGTGATTAATAACACATATTTATGCCGTGTGACAAACTCAAAACACAAATTTAATTTTACTTTACACGGTCTTTAAACTAAAAGAAAAGATTTATTTGCACACATTAAAATAAGAACCATCTTATTGATTTTTCACAAAAATCAAAACAAAGATGGAAGTTCAAAAAGATGCACGTCCAAGGTTTGGAAAGTAAAAAATAAAAAATAAATGTCACATTTTTGTCATCTGTGTATGTTTCCCATACAAGACGAAATTCGTCTCTGCATTTAACCCAACCACCACCAGGTGGTGCAGTGAGCAGCCATAGAAAGCGCCCGGGGAGCTGGGGAAATAGGTGTGCACTCATAGACACCCCAAGGTGTGTAATGGCCGGAGCGGGGGTTTGAACCTGTGTCCTTCGGGTCCCAAGTTGGCAGCCCTGCCTCTACACCATGGGCATCTAGTTGACTCATACAACAAAGGGTCCCAACAGGAATCCCCAAGCTAAGGACCTGCTCCCCTTACACCTTGCACAGAGAAATAATCTGCCTCAAAGCGTGGTGGCTACTATGCTACAGAGAATGTCTTTCAAAAATTGGGTGCGCGTCCAAAGTTTAGAAAGTATGGGTATCTAGTAAACTCATACAACAAAGGGTCCCAACAGGAACCCCTACACATAGGACCTGCTTCTCCTGCACCTCGAATGGAACAGTCCGAAGTGGCAGAAACTCCCACTTATGCCGGGTACCCACCGAACGCGTCAAAACGCTCTTGATACACCCTTTTGCCCGCTTGTCACCAGAATCTGTTCACACTGAAGACGCGTCTCAGGGGAGGAGCGTCTGGCTCCTTTTCCGGTTGTTTCTTGTACACCAGGCAGACAAAATCAGCTGTGCGTGAGCCTCGTTACTACTTGAGTGGGTTTTCTATGAGCCGAACTGCAGCTCCGAAAGTCTTTGTTGAGATTTAAAATGTTTTTTATGTTTGGGGTGATCGTACGCTCGAGCGGACAGCGACAACTGTAAAAATGCCAAGTTTCTTACCGGAGGCTGGTTTCTTCATGGAGGCTCATTGAGGAAGTTTAAAAAGTCCAAATAAAGTCCCGTCGTCGTTGCGTCATCACATAGCAGAGCTCTCCCGATTGGTTGCTGCGACGTGGCGAGCGTTGAAAGTTCAAATATTTTAACTTTGGCTGCTCGACACGTCGGTTGCTTCGGGTTAGAAATTTAAATACAAATTAATGCGTATCAGAAGTGTTTCCATTAACTGGCTTGAAGCGCATCATTACGTCAGACGTCAGCGTCATTATGTCAGACGTCAGCATTACGCATGTCTACAGTAAACAGGAAGTAGCGGTTGAAAATAGAACCCGACCACACATCTCGGCAAAATGGAGAGAATATTTCAGGTATGTGTTGCTATCGAGCAAGTTGTATTTATTCTGTCATGCCAACTAGTTTTAGCGATGTTACATGTTGTCCGGAGCGGAAACAACTGATCAGTCACATGACGTGAATGTTCGCTACGGCAGAAATTAGTCGGCAAATCTGTTTCCATCTGTCGTTTTGCGCATCAGCTCTCTTTCGAAACCCCCAAAAAACACCTCAAGCGAGCATATCAACTTTTGAGCGAATTAGAGGAAGTTAACTCGAATTTTGCCGTTTCCATTCAGCTTTTCTGATGCGATGCTTCAAAATGCGCATCTAGAAACATTGATGGAAACACGACTAGTGACTTACAGTGGTTTAAACGGAGCTCTGCTCCTGTAGCTACTCAGATAGAAAAATCTGAGACAAGTACAATACCACAAAAGGGAGATGTCCACTCTACGAAAAACCCAGAGGTTTGTTCAGAGCCAAGGACCTGCTCCTCCTCCTGCACCTCAAATGCAACAGTTCGAGACATGCAATGAGTCACAAATGCTCCAGAAAAAAAGGCACAACACCTTTGCGCTCAGAAGAGACAGAGGAAGTAAGTAGTTTGTTAGAAGATTTGAATGTTACAGAGGATGACCAACCTGAGACAATGAGTGGCATCATCATTGATAATGACACAAACATCATTGTCCAACCTGGTGAAGTGATGTGCAGCACTGACTTTCACAAAAACTCAGAGCACACAGGTATTGACAATATAAAACATTGAGGACTATAACAACAACATTGCCAAAGAAGCTGACAGCGGACGATATGCCATCAGTCAACAAGATCCTGAAGGTGATGACACTGTCTGTCTAACAGATTTTACTGCAGAAGGCACAGATGACTCCCAAACTGAGAGTACAAGCCCGGTAAGTGAACCTTCGAATACAGGTGAGGTAGAAGAGACCCAACAGTTGGACCCAACCTTGGCCCAACATGAGAACCTCCTCTACAAGCTGGAACAATCAGCACTCACTGAACACTGCCTACATCCACGTATCCCACACCGAAGACGCTGCACTGCCCTCTGGGACAGATAAATCGGCAACCAGCCAAACTTTCGATGAAACCTTGGTTCAAGAGCATTTGAGTCTAGAACTAATCTGAAGTGACATAGTTTTTACAGACTCCAAGTCAAGAAGTGGGAAAACACACTCAACAACGACAGTGACCCGTCGTAGTCTGAACAATCAGACACACCTGCGACTGGGCCGACAGTTGGACACACCTGAATTACACAGAAAGAGAAGAAACGTTGGCCAAAACCTAAAAGGTTCCTGTGTACTGTCTACTCTAAGGTGTGCAAACAGTTTAAAGTAAACAATGGCATCCTAACTTGTGCCCATGGACCATCGTCCTCACCAGTGTTCGTGGTCCCCCATGACCACAGGGGGGTGATGTTAGGTCATGCCCACGTCAAAGACAAATATTTCAATAACCCCACAAATGACAAAGATCTCGCAATGACACAGACTTCATGGGAAAATAAGGTTTTCCAAGCACAAGATAGTAAATAAACTAAACAGTTTAAACTATATTAGTTACGAAAAGAAACCGTTCCAACTAGAACTTAGAAACGCTAAGTCTAAAAACCCACAACAAAAAACTAACCTTAACAACCATTTAAATCCGCAGGATTTAATTGACATCGGTTATAAAGCTAAGACCTGTTTTTCTTGTGTATGGCACGTTGGAATCTGATGACAGAGTGAGTTGAAGTAGTGAAACATTGTTTTCTAGTTGCTTAATTGCTACTTTTGTTGTTATTGAAGTTTGGTATTGTTTTCTGAACACTCTCAGCCAAAAGAGGTTTTGCATTAATGTTAGTTGAAGACTTAAATGGATTTAACTATGCCAACATGCTGTTCATTTAAAAAAAAAAACTCAATCTTTGAAGAGTCATTGTAGATTAATGCTAGTTTAGATACTATAATCTACACTGATCTCACAATCTTTCAGGTGGAATACTCTATCGATTCTATTCTAAGATTATCTAATCATTTTTGATGGGTCTCGCCATAGACTTCTAAATTGTATAGGGAATACCAAATCCTACGTCGTTGTCTAAAAGGACAACAGACATTTAAACCAAACTATATTTTATTTTTCTATTTTAGTTTAACTTTAAACTAAGTTATGAATGGAGGAATAATTTGGATGAAGAGGCCTTCATTACAGAAGCCCTCCTGAACCTTCTATAGAAGTAGACCCCTATATTTAACTTTTGATGCATGATCCACCCCTTACTTGGTATCTGTAGCTGATCTAAACCATGATAGCTTACATACCAGGTGCATATAGGTATGGCTAATGTAAAATCCCAATCATAAGCCCACCTAAATACCCACATAAATGCATGACACATAGAACCAGAGTGGCACGGACTGGAAACCAACCAGCCTTCAACCTTCGATGTAGGGACCTGCAACTCCAACATTAGTCTTCAACCTTCATCCAAGGGTTGCCTCCTCTGCACCAATCGAGGGATTCCCTCTACATGCTGATAAAAACAATTGTTGCTGATGAAATCAACAACTCTAGTTGTGGTGGAATTACTGCTGTGGAACTACAGCTGTGGATTATAAGACTTTGTTTTCCAAAGGATTAAAAGCTTTTCGCTATAGGATTACCTATGAACAGTATGGAATTTCCAAAACATTATAGGATTATAATTTTTGATTCTTTCCACTTGCTGGATTACTTCAAGATCAGAGACATTTGGTGGTATCATTTCGGGTTGGACCTTATCCCCATGGACAGGCGATGACTTCCAAAAGAGGGGACTGTAGTGATACAACCTTGACCGTTGAAACACTTATCTGATCTCTCTCAGTAATGAACTTTTTGGGAGTTAACTCCTGAAAAGACAGTAACACTTTTATTACTTTAATTTGAATCAAAACACAAATAAGTCACCCAGAGACTTCCTTAAATTTTGTTAATTCAAATGTCATCAAATTAATAACCTTGTTACTTGTATAATCATTATTGAATCCAATGTTTGAAAGTCAAATACTATTTAATTCTAACTGTTTAATTCATGTTGAATAACAAATGTTATTTCAAAATGTTATTCATGAAGGATTTCTCCTCTCAAAACTTGCAAGTGAAGATAAAGTGACACTTTATCTAATTCTGTTAGCTTGAATCCAGGACATCACCATACTTAAGAGACTTTTGTTTTTGTCCTATTTAATAATCAAGATGAATAATATCTGTTTTTGCTATTATCTTCAGTGAGGTTGCAAATATAATGCTGTAATGACATGTTTAACCAAACCAACAGGTTAACAGTGTTGTGTAAAGTGTTAAGACAGTTTTATCATAAAGCTGGCTCTAACATATTCTGAACTAATCTTTTGACCTAATTTCAATCTCCTGACATCATCTGATGCCATTCGGCCAATCAGGAAGAGCCATGTTTTCTGGGTCAAATCAGCCTTAAAAGAGCTCTGAATTATTTTTCCTTTAGTTTGCAGATTAAACTAGAATGTGAGTTTTCCATCTAAGAACTGATTGACATCTGTCTAAACACCAATGACACGTCCTCAGTTGGGACTTCATAACAATGCTGACTATATGAGTCCGTTTTGAGCTCTAAGCTCTATTTTATTGAAATTCCTTCAAAGAAGCTTTTATCTTGAAAAGCCAACCAGGAAGTGCCGTTACTTCGGTGAGGTGAAAGCCATCTTGTGAGCGAGCCGTTGCAAAAATGGACGCCGGTCGCCTGTAAACCGTAGCACGAACGGAAATTTTGTGCACGTGAAGTTGGGACAAGTTTACTGAAGCAGAGAACAAGAATCTTCACACAGGTAAAACGTCGATGTCCATTCGACCGAGTCGAGCGGAAGCCGTCGAGGAACTGCCATGTTTCTGGTTAAAACACATCAAGATAGTACCTCTCCTCATCCTCCATTTTCTTTCATCCTCCATTTTCTCTTCCCTGAAACTTTCTTAATTTAAGTAACTAAACTTTAAGTTTATTGTGCCAGCAGATATAAGTTATTATAGGATTGATAACTTGTGTTCTGTTGTTCCTATGAAATTACGGACACGTATTTCTTCCGTGCTGAAGTTAATTATAGGAAACCTGATCACTCAATCATGTAAATATGTTGTGATGCAATTTATGATTCTGTTAAATAAATGGTTCAGTCCTGGTGTACCAACATAAGTTAACATTTCATGTCTTTACATCTCACCTCCAAGGCACATCATTATTGGTATTAATCTAAAAAGAGAGAACTCATTTTTAATATTGATGGTAAGTTTGTGTCAGATAAAATCTACTCAATCTATCATCTGGAATATTGTACAGTCAGCCAAACTGACCGGTGCAATATCCCTACATTGTCAATTGACCTAATTAGTGTTAATTGGTCTTCCAGCTGTTCGTTATATGCTCAATTTCTTTTTCCCATCCACTTATTGCTACTTGTCCACACTTTTTTGGGATTTGTTGACACTGTGAAATTTTGAATCAACATATTTTCCTTTAAAATGTTACATTTACTCAGATTAAAGTTTTGATCTGTCATCTATGTTCTATTACGAATAAAATATTGACATTTGCCATCTCTACATCATTGCATTAAGTTTTTATTCACAATTTGTTTAGTGTCCTACTTTTTTGGAATCCGGTTTGTACTTGCAGATGTGTGACATATTTGAAAAAAGCACTTTTTTATTCAGACTTTAACATTTTACACATCTTCTATGTGGGGCTATGGTCGTTTGTTGGTAAGAGTCCTCTCAGGTTGATACAGGGCATCTGGTGTAACAAATCTTTCAGGAGAGTTTGCTTGCTACAGAAGAGAGCAGTCGAAAGAAAACACATTGCACATTTTGACATGATGATGTATGAACAGGATTCAGTGTAAAGTTACATATTTTCTACCAGAAACAAAATCTGAACAGTCCCAAAATGAACTAGTTTTCGTACATTTATTATTTTTTATTTTAAGTTAATTTTTCCACAAGACTATTTACAATTACCTTAATCTAATTAGTATCGGACTTTATTCCTTCAAATATTGGCTGTGCAAAAAATATATCTACAACAGATGAGATATGGATTGCTCATCAACAGTCAACAAAATCCCTCATCAAAAGATCTGAAATTGTCCTTTAACTGAGTCTTTAATGTGTGTAATTAAGTCAAACTCATTTTCCATATCAGATCACAAATGATATAATTATTTTTCTTTACAGAATGTTACAACAGTTTACCATTGTTTAGATAATAAGTGCCCAGAATGATCAGTTAAAAACTAATAAAAATGAAAACTTTAGTTCAGTTACAGGTGCATGTCACTTGGGAGCAGTCCTGTGGAACCATTCTTGGTCAGGGTTTGTGGGTATATTTGCTCTGCTGTGAAAAATATAATAAAATACAAGTTATTAATTATTCACTTCAGCTCTTTCCTCTATTCTCTCTCTCTCTCTCTCTCTCTCTCTCTCTCTCTCTCTTTTTTCATAATTGTTGTGACAAATTCAATTATTGTTGGCCAAACATACTTTATCCAAATTCATACCTTCATGCAACCACGTCCCCGGTCTAAGATCCCTGCCTGCGCAATGAAGCCTCTGCAGGTATTCACTGTGGGATGCGTGACACTGCAACTGTATCTGACCAGGTTATGCAACCCTGTTTTGTCTTCTAAATGTGGTAATGACAGTGCTTAGAAAACAATAAGACATCCTCTGTGTCTTCCTGCTACATTATCTGAGAATGGATCTCAGCTATGAGTGTTAGAAGCTGTGCTGGTTGTTTGTAACAAATATGTTTACTTTGCATGATGTATCAGATTGCAGCGTAAAGATGACGTGGCGAAAACTCGAGATGGTCGGCAACCTAAAACCTGTGTCAGATTATCACCGCTGGCCTTCTCTCTCTTCACCTGGCTTCAAGGATTAATCATAAACTCTCATGACTAACAAGAGTCAGTTAATCTTTTTTCCAAGAAGCAACCGTCTCAGTGAGGGAATAAAAAGCCACGATGCTGGGATTTCAACTATTAGTCTTTTATTGTTATGGTCCGCTGCTGAAAGCCAAAGGTAGGCAGTAATGTAGCAGCATGTGTCTGCCACTGCCAAATGATTTTCAAACATACACAAATACTGTATCTCAAATTCAATACATTCAGGGGCCAAGATGGTGTAGTGGCAGGGGAACCGACTTGGGACCCGAAGGACCCAGTTTCAAACCCCAGTCACGGCATAACTTGTGGTGTGTTTGAGCAGCACACCTCATCCCAATTGCTCCCCGGCGCGCTTTCTATAGCTGCCCACTGCCCCACCTGGTGGTGATTGGGTTAAATGCAGAGTCAAATTTCATCTTGTATGGAAACATACACAGATGACAAAAATGTGACATTATTATTATCTGCATTTGCTTTTTTTTTGTTTAGTTTTTAATTAATATTTTTTGTCAAAATAGTTGACTGACCATAAACAGAGTCTGAGCATTAACACATTGCACAAGATATTTGTTTCTTTGTTTGTTTGTTTGTTTTACATTATTTGATTGAAATGTAATCATTAAGTGTTTGAAGTCAACTTGGTTGGTCTGTGAGGAGAACATCTGATGAAATACTAGACAGATCTTTATGAATATTTTAGAAAGTAATCAGTAGACAACTGATTGTGGTCAGTTTGAATTAAAAAAAACATCACAGCTAATTAACTTTATCTAACTCATGTATGTCCATAACTCACTCCTTTTGGAGATATCCAGCTTGATATGGTAGTAACTGAGTTATTCACATCACACTTTGAGTAGGAAAACTCACAAAATTACATGAGACTGTACATTAACACAGCCAACTTCTCCAGTGTTCACACAAGTGTTGCTGTTTTTTATAATTACTGTGTGGAGGGGAAAAATGCTATAATTTAGAAGGTAGAAATAAAAATAAAACATTTTTATTATTTAAAAAAAAATAATACAAATGAAATTTTGTCATTCAAGGACAAAAAATACAGTGCACATATATACACACACACACACACACACACACATATATATATATA
>JBBPBX010009085.1:21002-49070 GCA_038048925.1 Garcialebias charrua | reverse complement strand
AATGGTAGGGCGGGGCGCCCCGCTTGTAAAACTGTAGAGGACGGGGCCCCCTGCTTGTGTAATGGTAGGGGAAACACTGCGTCTACAACTGATCATCTTTTGGAGTCTCTGCAATTCAGGGTGTCTTGGGGGTGGTAGTAGCCGAGAGTCGGCACCAGACTGAGCTCATCTCTTTGGACCGGAGCCTCCTGTCCCTGAAGGCCTCACAGGCTCCTTGGTAGTTGGTAGGTGATTCCTGAAGGGGGTATTGGCGACATTTGGCGATGTCGCCGGAGCCAAGTACTTTATTTAGTCTACCCCTTGGGATTAGAGGAAATGGCTGCTGGAACGAGCAGATCCCGACGCTCCGGACTCCTCCTCCTCCCAGACTTGTTGCTCGCCAGAGATCTAATGTGTTGGGTCTGAAGCCCAGAATACATGAGGCCTCCATTAGGGAGTCGTATAAACCAGAATCCTCTCGGGAGGCGCGGTGACAAACGCTCCCCATTGAAGTCATCCTTCATGCAACAACATGAGGGTGTAGCCATCCCGGCAATCTCATCACCACTTGCGTGTCCATAATGCGTCTCCACGCCGCGCTGATGCCGTGTCCGATAGCAGGAGGCGAGTGCCACGCACGGCGAGGGGGAGGAGGCGCGAGAGGCTAGAACTACGTCTCCCAGGGGGCACTTCGGTGGAGGTCCGGGGCAATTTCTTGACCGGAGGCTTTTAGTGTTTGCAATCAGGACGGAGTGGTTTGTTTAAGCAGCTGTTTTGACTTCTCGTTGAGCTTAACATGTTTACTGCAACAATCTGACTTAAAGAGACAGTTCCGTTTTATTTTTATTTTTTATTTTTTACATGAGGTTCTGTAAAGACATAAATTAGCTTTCTTGATTTTTATTTGACTTTTTTCTTTTTTCGGCTGCTCCCTTCTTTGGGGGTCGCAACGGTGAAATAAGTCGCACGAAGACTTGGCAGTTGTTTACCAGATTCACTTCCTGACTCAACCACAGACCACCGAACTACCACAGCTCTCTGTGTGGAGCAGAGCTGCCATCTAGGGCGCCCGGGGGAGCAGATAAAATAAATAAAATAAATGTCACATTTTGTCATCTGTGTATGTTTCCCATACAAGACGAAATTCGTCTCTGCATTTAACCCAACCACCACCAGGTGGTGCAGTGAGCAGCCATAGAAAGCGCCCGGTGAGCTGGGGAAATAGGTGTGCAGTGGCCGGGGTTCGAACCTGGGTCCTTCGGGTCCCAAGTCGGCAGCCCTGCCTCTACACCATCGGGGTTAAGGGCCTTGCTCAAGGGCGGTGTGGACGTTTCACCTTTCCCATACACGTTTTGATGTGGTCTGTCCGGGGTATTGAACTGGCGACCTTCGATCACAGACCCATCATGTTAGCTTTTTTGATTATTCTTCGTTATATGAGCGACTACTCCTGCTTTTGTAATTGGTGCTGTTTTAGCGGTTCGTATTTCAAAATGCTCTGCTCATTAAGGTCGCGTTTTTTTGTAACCTTTTATATACTTTATAATATTTACCTTTTGTTTACAAATATTTTCTCAATAGAAATGCACGTAGATCTGTCCGGTTTCATCAACATTTTTCTCTTGAAAAATCTGTTAACTTACTCTATTTTTTTTCTGTTTTACTCTTTTTTACTAGTTTTTGTTACTATTAGCTACTATTAGCTAGCCCTTTACCCCTTTTTGCTTTTAGTTAGCATCTTGCTACTTTTAGCTAGACTTTTGCTACTTTTGTTTTTCATTTACCTCCATTGCTTGTAGCTTATTACTACTATTTTGCTAGTATTAGCAATAAAGTTGACTAGCTTTTTGATAGATGCAGCTTTGAGATAGCTCTTTCTTATATGGTAGTCTAGTCGTCTTGTCTTTTGTTAGTTGGGGGATTTGAACTAGCTATTCACTACATTTAGCTTGAAACTTGCCCTGTGCTACACACAGCTTTAAGCTAAACCCTTGCTACATTACTAGCCATTTGTTACATGGAAGCATTGAGCTAGCTTTTTGCTACATGGAAGCTTTGAGCTAGCCCATTGTTACATGAAAGCTATGAACTAGACCTTTGCTTCTTGAAAGCTTTAAGCTAGCCCTGTACCACATGGAATCTTTGAGCTAGCCCTTTGCTAACTGAAAGCTTTAAGCTAGCACTTTGAGGTAGCCCTTTGCGATATGGAAACTTTGATCTATCCCTTTGCTACATGGAAGCTTTAAGCTAAACCTTTGTTGCATGTTAGCTTTGTAGTAGCCCTTTGCTACATGGAAGCTTTGAGCTAGCCCTGTGCTACATGGAAGTTTTGAGCTAGCCCTTTGCTACATGGAAGGTTTAAGCTACCGGTATACTTTTGCTACATGTTAGCTTTGTGCTATCCCTTTACCACATGGAATCTTTGAGCTAGCCCTGTGCTACATATAAGTTTTGAGCTAGCCCTGTGCTACATGGAAGTTTTGAGCTAGCCCATTGCTACATGGAAGCTTTGAGCTAGTCCTTTGCTACATGGAAGCTTGGAGCTAGCCCGTTGCTACATGGAAGGTTTAAGCTATACCTTTGCTACATGTTAGCTTTGTGCTAGCCCTGTGCCACATGGAAGTGAGCCAGCATTTTGCTACATGGAAGCTTCTAGCTAGACCTTTGCTACATGGAAGCTTTGAGCTAGACCTTTGCTACATGTTGGCTTTGTGCTAGCCCTTTACCACATGGAAGCTTTGAGCTAGCCTTTTGCTACTTGGAAGCTTTGAGCTAGACCTTTGTTACATGGAGCTTTGCACTAGCCCATGGTTATCTGAAAGCTTTCAGCTAGCCCTGTGCTACGTGGAAGCTTTGAGCTAGACATTTGCTTCATGGAAACTTTAAGCTATACCTTTGCTACATGTTAGCTTTGTGCTAGCCCTGTGCCACATGGAAGCTTTGAGCTAGCATTTTGCTACATGGAAGCTTTGAGCTAGACCTTTGCTACATGGAAGCTTTGAGCTAGACCTTTGCTACATGTTAGCTTTGTGCTAGCCCTTTACCACATGGAAGCTTTGAGCTAGACATTTGCTTCATGGAAGTTTTGAGCTAGACCTTTGTTACATCGAGCTTTGCGCTAGCCCTTTGCTAAATGTTAGCTTTGTGCTAGCCCTTTACCACATGGAAGCTTTGAGCTAGACCTTTGTTACATGCAAGCTTTGCGCTAGCTCCTTGCTATCTGAAAGTTTAAAGCTAGCCCTGTGCTATGTGGAAGCTTTAAGATAGACATTTGCTTCATGGAAACTTTAAGCTAGCCCTTTATTTCATTATCAAAATAGAAGCTAAAACTTAAACAAAGTACCAGTAGTAGTTGAAATTTTAATATTTTAATAAAAATGTTCAAACATTTAAACTTTCAGAATATTAGCTAAAGCTACCAAAACAGTAGCTAAAATCTGAACCAAAGCGAGTTCACTGAAGATTTTAGAGCACAACTTTTTTTAAAGGTTTGAAAAGACCTGCATTCGTCTGAAGAGGAGAAAAATAGAAATACGAAAAAGAAAAAAAGTTAAATTATTAAAAGTCATGGCTGAAATGTTCTGAAGAAGCTGAACATTATGATTCTTGAATGGCTAAAGTAGCTAAACATACACTAAAGTAATTTGTCAAAAAATATAACACATTTGATGGACAAAAAGCTATAAACAGGAAAACAATGGTTAGCACTCACACAATAATTGCTTAATAGTGGTCATTAAGGACTTAACCCTCCTGCTGCCCTTGGGTCAAAACCACCCAGGAGGTATAAAACTGAGGCCACACGGGTCGTTTTGACTGAAGGGCAGCAGGAGGGGTTAAAACAGCCTTTAGCTCATCTTTCTGGTCAGAATAAAACTCACTTTCTTAAAACTGAGCTCCCTCAAAAAGCTATGTGCAACAGGTAAGATACTAACTCTTCATAACCATTTTATGGGCTTTATGAGTTTGACGAACGGACAATGCAATAAAAGAAGTTCTGCCTGCGCAGAGTAGATGAAACCATCTGTTCTGATCCGCTCTAAAAGTTGACGACAACAATCAGCAACGCTTTTTTTCCATCCTATCGTCCATTCTTCTGATGAAACTCCTCTCAGCAGGCTGACGACGACGAAACACCCGGTTCCTATTCAGTTGGTTATTTATCTGGCGACCCCTGGAACGGATCTCGTTGATCCCTCGGGGCAGCCAGAGAGTCTTTGATGTGTATCTGCGGTTTTCCACATTCAGATGAGTATCAGCTGCAGCCAGGGAGCTGGAAAAAACGCAGATTACGAGCCCAGATTCCACGGGAATGTGAAGTGAACGTCTGTTTTCTACAGTTGGCCTGCAGCGTTCTCCACCCTGGACACCAAACCCAAAAAAACAGACCAGTTGAGCCATAAAGACGTGATTTTAAACACAACCCCCCCACGACAAACACACAAAAAGCAGAATTTCGGCTGTTTACGTCCACTTTCTGAGAAAAACATCTCCTGAACATCTGGACAGAGTTTCACAACAAACACGTCTTTGTTTAAAGCTCTTGGAGGAAAATAGTTGGAATGCTTCTTTAACTCAGACATGGTTTTTAGGAAGAAAAAATATCAACCACCGTAACTGTGTAAAATTTTATATTTTTATATTTTTGTCCGCAGTAAACTCATCAGTTTTTAAGAGCTTTCTCAGCTTGAAATATTAAGTTTAAATTATTATTATTATTATTATTGTTTTATTCTTGTTGTTTTATTCCACATTTTATCTACCGTACGTAAGGGCCTTAAGTAAAAAGAAAAAAACCTCCACAAATAATGTAAAATTGACTAAATATTTATCTTGGGGTAATTTTTGAGAGTTAAAAAAAACTATTTTTAGTTTAAAATAATTTTTAACTGGTTAAAAAAATTTTTTTTAGTTCATTTATTCATTTTATAATAATGAAATACAACAATTAACATATGTATAATGGAAAATATATATATATAAAATGAAAGGTAGCAGATGAAGAAAGTAACTTATTAAATCTGCTCCTTATTTATCTAATAACAATTCAAACAAAAATTTCTATAATAACAAAATAAGTAAATAACTCATTCAATTTTCAATTCACATATATTACTCATTAAAATACATTCATTTATATTTGTTTAACAATTCGTTTTTAACCAGTTTCTTAAATACAAGGATTGATTTGGCTTCCTTAACATTTGTCATTAAGTCATTCCATAATCGTATTCCTTGAATTAAGGTAGTTTAAAAGAAAAAAGACAAAAAACTGATTTCACCTTACAATTAATAAATCTTAATCAAATTTTTAGTAAAAAAACCCACTGTACTTTAATTTATATATGTATGTAGGCCTGTCACAATAACAGATTTTGCTGAGCTATTAATTGTCTCAGAAATTATTGCGATAAACGATAATATTGTTTGAAATTTGACAACATGCCGAAGTATCCCTGGGCAAGACACTGAACCCCTCTTTGCCTCTGATGTGTGTCCCGTTGGTGAATGAATGTTGAGCAATCACAAGAGAATTTGCATTTCTTGTGAAAATGCAAGTGTGAATGGCTCTTGCTAACGAATGTCAAGAAAACCGTTGAAAAGTAGCTTAAAATAGCAGAAAGAAGCTTCAAATATCAGAAGGAAGCAGAACGTGCACAACTAGCCGATAAAGATGAAATTAACATAAGAGCTAAATGCTAGCTGAAATAGCTGAAACCTACAGAAATGAGCTGAAAGGAGCAGAGCAAACTGAAATTAACAGAATACGTTTAAAGAAGCATAAAAATCTTGGAAGTTAGCTGAATTAAGCTGAAGGAAACACAAAACAGCTGAAATTAGCTGAACTAGCTGAATTTTTTTGATTTTCATTCAAAGTCCATTAGGGATTGTTGTCAGCTACCAATATGCCAAGTTTCATCTGAATAGCTCTAAAAATGGCAGAGTTATCCTTGTTTATCTATAAAACAGCTGAATAGTAGCTAAAAAAATGCAGAAAGAAGCTTAAATTTCCAAAAAGACGTGAAGGGAGCTTAATTGTGCCCACTAAGGCTGAAACAGGCAGAAATTGGCACAATAAAGTTGAAATTATCTGAGAAAACCTGAAATTTGCTAAAAACTGCTGAATAATAGCTAAAATAAGCAGAAAGAAGCTTAAATTATTAGAAAGATGTCGGGGGAGAAGGGTTTTGCTGAATTAGGCTGAGAAAAGTTTAAATGATTGCAAAAAAATGTGGAATTAGCTGATAAAGATGAAATTAGCTTGAAAACAGCTAAATGCTAGCTGAAATTGTAGAAATAGTTGAAACATCCAGAAAGAAGCTGAAAGGAGCAGAACAAGCAAAAATTAGCATAAATAAGTTTGAAGAAGCATAAACATCTTGAAGTTAGCTGAATTAAGCTGAAGGAAGCACAAACCAGCTGAAAAAAACAGCTGAAGCTGAACTACAGTAGCTGAATTTTTTGATTTTCATTCAAAGTCTATTAGGGATTGTTGTCAGCTACCAATACCCCATGTTTCATCTGAATAGCTCTAAAAATGGCAGCGTTATCCTTGTTGTTCTATAAAACAGCTGAATAGTAGCTAAAGAAATGCAGAAAGAAGCTTATTTCCAATAGGAAGTGAAGGGAGCTTAAGTGTGCCCACTAAGGCTGAAACGGGCAGAAATTAGCTCAATAAAGTTGAAATTATCTGAGAAAACCTGAAATTTGATTTAAAAAAACTGCTGAATAGTAGCTAAAACAAGCAGAAAGAAGCTTAAATTACTAGAAGGATGTTGGGGGAGAAGGGTTTTGTTGAATTAGGCTGAGAACAATTTAAATGATTACAAAAAATGTGGAATTAGCTGATAAAGATGAAATTAGCATGAAAGCAGCTAAATGCTAGCTGAAATAGTAGAAATAGTTAAAACATCCAGAAAGGAGCTGGAAGGAGCAGAACAAGCATAAATAAGTTTGAAATAGCACAAAAACTTTTGGAGTAATTAGATGCTGAAAAATGTACGGAAGTAAAAATGGATCTCAGGTGTGTTATCAGAAGAAAGTAGAACTAACATGTTCGCCCAGTTCGGCTGAAAGAAGCAAAAATGAGCACAAACAAGTGGAAAGTATCTGAAAAAAGCTAAAATTATTATAAAAATGGCTGAAATGTAGCTAAAATTTCAGAAGGAAGCTTAAATTACAAGAAGGAAGTGGAGAGTGCGCAATTTTGCTGAATTAGGCAAAAAAAAAGGCTGAAATGAGTGCAACAGAAGTGGTATTAGCTGAAAAAGCTAAAATTAGTGTAAAACATGGTAAACAGTAGCTGAAATAGTAGAAAAAGCTGAAACTTGCTGAAATTAGCAGAAAGAAGTTAGAAAATGCACACATATGCTGTAGTTAGCAGAAAGAATCTGAAAGGAGCACAAAACAGCTGAAAAACCAGCTAAAATTAGCTGAAAGTTGCTGAAAATGAAGCTGAAAGCAGCTGAAGCTGAACAAAAGGTGAATGGAGCAACAAAAGGTTGTGAACAGATCTAAAGATTTAAAGGATGTACAATGAGCTCAGTTCATTTTCTATGAGTAAAAAAATAGCTTAAAAGGCTTAAATATTTCAAAAAGCTAAAGTTGCACCAATACCAAAAGTCACAGCAGGATTGTCCTGAAAGAGCCGAACATTTTGATTCATGGTTTGTTGAAACGGATCAAAACTGCGGGACGAGATGTACATTTTATGCTCCTTTCAGCTTCTTCTAGCTGTTTTTAATGTCGGCTGTTCTTATTCAGCTCGCGCTAACAGTTTAGAGATGAAACCTTTTCAGCTGATATCAGCCGAAATCATTCCGCAAGCGTTCTCGCTGCGTTTTCACAGGAAGGGCCTTCCTGTCCGTGTTTCTTGGGACGCCACCGCCCCGAGTCCCGCTGCGGCTTCGCTCTCCAGCAGAACCAGCCTGCCGGGTGGGCGGGGCTTACAGTCTCCTAGCCTGTTCGTAAGTCGACGTGTTTGTTTGCGAGCTCTGTGGGGCTTGTGAAACTCCGGATGAGGTCACCGCAGCGATGTGGCTCAGCAGGTAGCCTGAAGAATGTGCGGCGCCCCGAGGCTACGTGGAAACACGTAGACGCTCGTTCCTGTACCACAGCCGGGTGGACGCCCTGCGGAGATAAACGTCGGAACGTCGTTTCAGATTCCAGCAAGGTTCTGCAGACGTGCACGTTCTGGAGGAGATTTAACGAGAAGAACAACTCTGGTTAGCGTGTGAAGGCCTCGTCTCCCAGACACCTGCTGGTGTCGGCTCTTTAAACCCAAACGACATCTCTCCCACAGCGTTTGGAAAAGCACAATAAACAGTTCGGCCTGTTGTTTGGCAGTAAAGGCTGAAAACCCACAATCGACGGTTTCCAGTTATGCAACAACTCAGCATTCTTGTTTTTTTAACTCAAAGTTTATATAGCTGAAACACACTCCGTACGACAAAAAAAAAACACGTTCCTGGAGCTACTCTGTCAGGAACTGCCACATTGTGACCATTTCAACAATTTGATTTGACATTACAGGTAGTCCCCGACTTACGACGGAGTTCCGTTCCTACGTTGCGTCGTAAAGCGAATTTCGACGTAACTCGGAAAATACATCCAAACTGCACCTTATACGTACAGTACTATATTTTACCAAGCACTTAGCCTATCCTAACACAGTACCCTAGATAATTATCAAAAAACGCATACATTTGAGAGCCATAATGAAGGGAAAAAATTGTTAATTTCCTACTCTGGACTGCTGGTGAAGCCATTTCCTCCTTTTCCCCCTCCCTCCTCCGGATTCTCCATTCGTTTACGTTGTAAAACCGCTGTCCACAAAACGGCTACTTTTCCACAGCTGCTGCCTGTTTCTGCCTGTCCAGCTTGCTCCAACAAGTTTTTTTTTTTGAATGTCCAGAGGACCAGACTTAGCTTTTTTAGAGAGTACAGGCAGCTGTAGCCTCCACAGCTAGCAAAACGGGGAACCGGAAACTGGTCAGAAACTGCGTAAATCGGCTTCAAAATTAAAAAAAATCAAAATAATTTCTTTCTTTTTTTTAATAAATGGAGATGCGTGTTGTAACCCCGAAATGTCATAACTTGAGCCCGTCGTAAGTCGAGGACTACCTATACTTTGTGTTGAGGTTCGCTCTCAGCTACCACTATACAAAACTTCAGCTGAATATGGCAAAAAATCTACGCGTTACAGCCATTTTTTATTTTAAGTTAAGGCGGCCATGTTGGATTTTTGATTTTGATTCGTTTTCAGCTATCACTATACAAAGCTTCAGCTGAATACGACAAAAAATCAACGAGTTACAGCCATTTTTTATTTTAAGTTTTGCCGGCAATGTTGGGTTTTTGATTTTGACTTGTTCTCAGCTACCATTATACAAAACTTCAGCTGAATACAACAAAAAAATCAACGAGTTACAGCCATTTTTATTTTAAGTTATGGCGGCCATGTTGGATTTTTGATTTTGATTTGTTCTCAGCTACCACTATACAAAACTTCAGCTGAATATGGCAAAAAGTCAACGAGTGACAGCCATTTTTTATTTTAAGTTATGGCGGCCATGTTGGGTTTTTGATTCTGATTCGTTCTCAGCTACCACTATACAAAACTTCAGTTGATTACAGCAAAAAATCTACGCGTTACAGCCATTTTTTATTTTAAGTTAAGGCAGCCATGTTTGATTTTTGATTTTGATTCGTTTTCAGCTATCACTATACAAAACTTCAGCTGAATACGACAAAAAAATCAACGCGTTAAAGCCATTTTTTTTATTTTAAGTTATGGCGGCCATGTTGGATTTTTGATTTTTACTTGTTCTTCGTTACCACTATACAAAACTTCAGCTGAATATGGCAAAAAGTCAACGAGTGACAGCCATTTTTTATTTTAAGTTATGGCGGCCATGTTGGATTTTTGATTTTTACTTGTTCTTCGCTACCACTATACAAAACTTCAGCTGAATACTTCAAAAAAATCAATAAGTTATGGCGGCCATGTTGGATTTCTGATTTTGATTCGTTCTCAGCTACCGCTATACGAAACTTCAGCTGAATACTGAAAAATCAACGAGTTACAGCCATTTTTTATTTTAAGTTCTCGCGGCCATGTTGCATTTTTGATTTTGATTTGTTCTCAGCTGTCACAAAACTTCAGCTGAATACAGCAAAAAATCTACGAGTTACAGCCATTTTTTATTTTAAGTTATGGCGGCCATGTTGCATTTTTGATTTTGATTCGTTCTCAGCTGTCACCATACAAAACTTCAGCTGAAAACAGCAAAAAATCAATGAGTTACAGCCATTTTTTATTTTAAGTTATGGCGGCGATGTTGGGTTTTTGATTTTGATTCGTTCTCAGCTACCACTATACAAAACTTCAGCTGAATATGGCAAAAAATCTACGCGTTACAGCCATTTTTTATTTTAAGTTAAGGTGGCCATGTTGGATTTTTGATTTTGATTCGTTTTCAACTGTCACTATACAAAACTTCAGCTGAATACGACAAAAAAATCAACGAGTTACAGCCATTTTTTATTTTAAGTTATGGCGGCCATGTTGGATTTTTGATTTTGATTCGTTCTCAGCTGTCACAATACAAAACTTCTGAATCTCCAACAACTGGTCTCCTCAGGTCCTGGACGTTTACAGACTGTTAGAAGAAGACAGCTTGTTTTACAGGTGAAACGTGGACCTGACCATTGTACAACTTCTTAGTTTAAAGAAAAAACTCTGCAGTTTTTGTAGAACGCAGCACTTAGAAAAATTTTCAACAGGGAAAGCATTCTGGTCCCTCCCCACTCAGAGCCATATATGGCTCTGCTCCCCCTTGCTCTCGCTGCAGCCTCTGAATGCTCCGCCTCCACTACATGTCCTGTGGCAGCCGCTGCGAAGTTCTGTGATTATATGTTAATAAAACGTTCTAAAAAATAAAATAAAAACATGGAGCGCTGGTCCAGCACACCAGAACACCATGAAATCTGCAGAGCCTCGCGCAGCCACGTTGAACCCGAGTTTAATTCGCTCGTGACAAATTCATTCATTTCCTCATTTCAGTCATGGAGTCAGTGGAGGAGGAAGCGATCACTTGACTTTTGGCAAAAAAAACAAAAGAAAAGTCCAGATCAGGGATGAAGAAGGGGAATTTAATACATTTGTGTCACATACAAAACAGTTTTGCATCGCTTTGCAATACTTTGAACGAGAACCTGCGCGGCCGCGGGGGCTGGGACAGGGGGGGGGCGTGGGTTAGGAGCGTGAGAAGCTCTGTTTTTATTGGCTGGTTAACGGCGGGTCACTGTGGCTTTTTAGAAATGCTTATTTACCACCTGGAGAAGCAAGGGGACTATAGTTTTTTTCAGAGATTACTTTGTCTAACATCAGTCTGTCAGGAGATAGTGACAGAGTGAAGAAATATGTTAAAAATATATTGTTAGAAAAGTTACAGACTGCACTACAGAAACTGCAGACTGCACCTTTAAATATTTCTATGTTTGCTAGTACGATCTACTGTGAAGAAAATATGGGTTTATGAGATTTTCAGATCATCTCGTTCTGTTTTTATTGACATTTTACACAACAGACCAACTTTTTTTTAAATAAGTGTGTTCATCCCAGTTAAAAAACAACTACAGATAAACGTTTAAAGATAAATATTTCCATCAGATAGGAATACGGCTCTTACGAAGTTCAAGCAGCATTCCGGTGTTTTATCCCAACTCCTGACTCGTGCATTATTCAGTACGACACGACACCGAGCTCCACTGCTTGGCTCCCTGCGGGACGAGCGTTCTTCATGCTGCGCCGAGCAGCTTCCCATCATCCGCTGAAGAAGGAACAGGAGTTACACAACAAACAATCTCCAAACAAACTTGCTGCCCCTTACAGGAGACGCTGTGTCTTCGTGGTTATATATAGAGTTTCTCCTGCGAGGCTGTCAGATTGCATTTGTCTGCGCCATGCTCTCCTTGTTCGCACTTCACACCCTCTAGACTCTCCAAACACTCGGGCCAACGTGAGATGCTCGTCCTGCTGAGGTCAGCTGCTCCTTGAATCTGCGTGGACCGTATGGGGGGATGGCGTCTTCGACCTTTGCAAGCACACTTTCGTTCAGGTTCTACAAATCGCCGCCCGGACTCGTTTCCTCCGTTTCCGCGGCCCCCCTGAGCTCAGTGAGATGTTGGCGTTTCCATATTGGCAGCTCTTTTTCCACACCTCAGCTCTTCTCCCAGCAGAGCGGTGTGGCAACAGGCCACCAATTTGTAGAAAAGATTCTAATTTCTCAAAAGCAGGATCAATAGGCCGTGCCTGAAAGCACTTAGCAGTGATTGATGGTCGAGGCTATTAGCTGGTCTGCACCATTACCTGCTGGGAGAATATACACAATAATCGGCATTCTGATGATTTTTAATAAGAAAAAAATGTGGTGGGTCTGTTTAATAGTTTAAATTGGTTAAATGGTGTATTTACTTTGTTGTACTCGGTTGTACAATAGACTACTGTACAGAATACAAGAGACCATAAAAAAACTGTTAAAACATAAGACAAAACCAAACCATTAAAACAATACAAAAAAGTGTAAACTTTCACGTTGTATTAACAGCAATAAACAAGGACCAAGAATCCATCCTTGGGGAACTCCAAAATAGATGGAACACAAATTACGAGTTGTGGTTGATGCTTAGCTATACCCACGCCAAGTTTCAGCGTAATATCTATACAATCCAAATCAAAACAAATTAAATTTGTTTGTATAGCATCTTCAAAAACAACTGTTGTACTTCACACAAAATAAACAACAAAAAGACTGTGCTGAAAATGAGAGCATTAAAAAAAACATGTTAAAAATATATTAAGACATAAAACCATTAAAATAATGCAATGCAAAAAAGAACACATTCATGCTATAATGAAAGCCAGCCAAATGTTTTTCAAGAAGAGACAAAAATATCAAGAGTTGAAGCCCATCTGAAATGAAGTGGCTGCTGTTTCCACCGTTTAGGAGCTGCATTTGAAAAGGCCCAATCACCTCTGTGGACCAGCCTGGATCGCGGGACAATTAAAACTAGATCTAGATCTGAGTGTGGTCTGCGTAAGAATGAAAAGAGATGTTAAATTTTCTTGAAATGGCAACTGAAGGGGAATGTAGATGGAAAATTAAACGGGACCAAGAATACATCCTTGGGGAACTCCACATGTGAAGGGAGGAAACCCATTATCGGAAGACTACAGAGAAACTCCTGTCTGACAGATGAAACCTGAACCAGTATACATTAACCAAATTATAGCCATTTTGGCACTTTTTCATGTCATTTGGTTGTGGCGGCCATCTTGAATTGGATTGGCTCCAAAAATGTGTGTTAGATTTTGACAAATGTCTATTACTGAATAGGATCAGCATGCAAAATGCATGTTGTATTATTATGTTTCTTTGGATTTATTTATTAAATTTCACAAACGTACTCCGTCGTTCTGAAAGGTTCTGTTAATGTACTTTATATACTTCTAAAGTGGAAAATGGTTTGTTGAAGGATCAGTGTTCTTGTCGCCACACGTGAAAGCAGCACATTAGCTTCATTCAATTATTCAATAAGTTCTCCATTACTGGATCTGGCCCGGTTCCTCTGGATTGATGGTTAAGGAGGGAACGGATGGGGGAACTTCTCATTTGAGTCTTTGCAGCTTCGGTGCATGATTGCAGATTATTTTGAATATCTGACCAACGTAAGAATAAAGTCTGAATATGTATTCCCTAATTACTTTTAATTGTCTTAATGTAGGTGAAAAAACAAAAACACGATTACCTGTACGTCTTTTTTCTGCACTTTGTGGTTTTTACATTTCAAAGTATCCAGAACGTAACGTCGTTTGGGTTTGACTCTACTCTCTGTCTTCAGGTACCAGCAGGTGCCGGTGGTGCTGGTGGGCAACAAGGTGGACCTCGAGGACGAGCGGGAAGTGTCCCCCAGCGAGGGCCAGGCGCTGGCCGAGGACTGGGGCTGCCCCTTCATGGAGACGTCGGCCAAGAGCAAGACGATGGTGGACGAGCTTTTCGCCGAGATCGTCAGGCAGATGGACTTCTGCCCTCTGCCCGACCGGAGAGAGACATGCTGCCCCCCCTGCAGCGTACAGTAGCAGCCCAGCAGAAATCTGAGCGCAAATGTATTCACGTTGAAGAGTTAGAGGAAAAACAAAATTCACTTTCGCTGTTTCAACCGGCTTTCTGTACAAATACAGCCCGCTCTCTTGGGAAACCTAGGATAGATTGAGTTTGTACTTGAAAGCTTGAGCAACACTCGACCTCCAGCACCTGAAACGTTAAGGAGTTTCCAGAGCTTCCCTAAAAGCAGCGTGGTGCCAAAGCCATCAACCAACAGGATAGTGGTGCTAAATGCTTTTGGGAAAGCAGCCATAAGACCCAAACCGGTCTTTCGTAGCCCCTTTTTTTTTTTTCTTCCGCTTGTTGTTTTTCTCTTCGCACCTTTTGGACGTGTTTGATGGCGCGAGACCAGCCAATCAGGTATCTGAACGGATCAACGTGGGTGAAAAGAAATCTCACAGTAGGTTCACCCAACTACGAATGAATGAAAAGATGAACGAATGTCTCAATACGTTTAAAAAAATAATAATAAAAGGCACCTTTTGTGGGAAATTCGCGCCGGAGATCCCCAAACGTCGACGATGTGTGCATGTAGCCGTGCTGTCACGCTGACATCGAGTTCAGTCAATCTCACCCAAAGAGGCAGTTTCAGTCGGTGGTTGAAATGTTCCGGAAACACGTTGTCTTTTCACGCTGCAGACGATACGAATGCCTTGTTACACGTAGGAGATGAACAGCGTCGGTGTGTAGCTCGTCTAAGTCACAGCAGATGTGTTCGTAGTTTGATGTCAGAAACACGTATTTTCAACAAAAAAATAAAACCTTATGCACAAGAGTGTCATGTATTTATTGCCGGGAATTCCCATTTTGTACATTTAATGAAATAAAAGATTGTTGATTAGCCTTTTAGCGTTGCCGCTTAGCACATCAGGATCTCGGTCTTGATATGTTTAATTCAGTCGAGTCAACTTTATTTATAAAGGACATTTAAAACAGCGGCTGTTACCAGTCAGTCTAAAACCATCCTGAGATTTGTAACAGACTGTTAAGGTGTGGCTCGAGAATCGAGGTTAACAGAGACAGCAGTAGAGCTAGGGCTAAACACAACGACTTTAGATTTTATACATTTTAAAGCCATCTATGTCAATGTCATTACTGTACGACATTTTAACAGAGGCGGAATGGAGCAAGAACTATTGGGTTTTAAGGGCAGATAAATCTGACAGTCATCAGCATAACAATGAAATGAAAGACCATGTTTCCTCACGACAGACCCCAATGGGAGCAGAAAGCGTGAAAACAGAAGGGGTCCTAGAATGGAGCCTTGCGGGAACCCGCAGAAAAGAGGCTCAGAAGCAGATGCACTATTTCCAACCTTTACACAGAAACACAGAGGGTTTGGTTCGATAGCGGCTGCGTTCCAGAGTCCGAGTGTCCTTGACAAAACAACAGAGTAACTTTAGAAAAGGTATCAAACCTACGATCAGTTTTTGTCAGTGTTTTAGACTAAATCTGTTAGCCCTTGAGTTACATGTTGAGCATTACTCTCGGCTACAACCATGCCAAAGTTTAGCACAATATCTGTAAAAAATAATTAAAGGCACTTTAGTTTGATTGACTGTGACAGATTTACATTACAGTACATTCAATAAATTAAATGAATAATGATACATAATTAATAACCACAGACATTGGCAATATTGGTGTAAAAGTCTCACAATCTACAAAACAAACTAACAAAAAGTTAAATACATGTATGTATAAATGAGTAAAATAAAATAATGTGTACCTTTTAGTCTATACAAATACTATTTTCTTAAGAAATGTGCACAAATACATTCAAATTCGTATAATAAAGGGTCTGGTACAACAACAAAACATTTAAATAAAATAAAGCTGTTTATGAAAAGTTACATTTCTTAAGAAGAGTTATTGTTTTTACACGTTTCTGATTATTTAAGTTAAGTTTTTCCACAGAGGTAATATATGTTTTTGAGTCAGTTTCTTTTAAAATTATTAAATGGGATTATAATTCGATTTACTTTATATACTGTATTTCATCTGAAGAAAAGGCTGAATTGTTAAAGATGAGGAATATTTGCACATTTTATAATACAATGTTCTTTCCAACTTTCTCTGTAAGGACACTTTGCAAATCCGACCAAAATATTACAGCACGAGAACAATCCACAAATAAATGTTCAACACTTTTGCCCTTACACTGACAAAAAAGAGCAGTTCTTGCTGACATTTGGAAATAAATGACAAATATCTTTAACTGGATAATATCTATGTGAAATCTTAAATATACATTTTTAATCCTATTAGTAAAAAGGGCTTAATTTATAAATGGATCAGTGCTGGAATGCAAATAGCAGGCAGGCCTGCTGTGGGGGCAGAGGGTAGGGGGTCTGGGGATTCTCCCCCAGAAAATTTTGAATAAATTAGATGTGATTTCCTGTATTTTTGTGTATTTTTACGGGTTGTTGAACATCTACGTTTACCTACATTTGTAAACACTTGCATCCTACTCCCCACACACACACACACACACACACTTGACAGTTCTGAGCCGACACTCCTCCGATGAATTCACTCTCCGACTCCACCTGTGACTGACACCTCCAGGCACTCACCTCCCACTAAAGGGGCAGATGATGGTGATGATACGAAGAAGTCGTAAGTGGCTGTTGTGTTTAAAATTAGTGTTTATGTAATTATTTTCAGTTTACATATCCAATACTGTATATGTTTTATTTGTTCAAGCCAGTCATATTTGTTCAGAACTTTATTACTGTATTAGTAAACCTGACAGTTGCCGGACCCAAGCAAACAGTTGCTGGAATGACCCCCATTTCAAAATAAGAGAGTTGAACAGGATCCGGCTCAAATTAAGTCCTGTTAGTAAGTGTATATTTATGAGGCAATAGAAATATAGCACTCCACAGTTTTTTTGTTTGAATACTGTAAGCCCATATGTTTATTTAATTTTGAAGAGTGACCACCCAATGATTATTTCCTGAAGGTTTCAAGACTGTCCAGTTGTTCATCAGATGTTTTGCTAACAGACAAAGGCAAAGCAGTGTTTATAAGAGCTATAAACATAAGTTCTGCTCCTACAGACAATCTGCGGTGAGCTGGAATAACGATGGTGCTGTTAACAGCGCCGCCTACTGTCACAAACTAGAACGACTTCTCTTAGACGCGGAACATTTGTTCCTGTTCTAATGTCCTCCGCCGGACCTTAATCGACGTCGCACAAGTCAAGTCACGAATGGCGTCCTTCGGCTTAGCCTGACTTTTGTTTGTCTATTGCTCTTATATATATGTGTTTTAATTTGTATTATCTTTTGTAAAAAATGGCAACACAGACGGCGTGTCGAGTTTTCCAGCGACGTAAGTACCGGCTAGCTAATGTTCAGCATGAGCATGCCATTAGCTCCGAAGGTTAAGTTTATTTACCATATTTACAGGAAAAAATAAATTATTATTACTATTATGACTTTAATTTGTTTTGTTGTATATGCCATTTTTGCCTCAGCTTTCAGCTAAAAACGTTTTTTCTTTCCATTCACAGTTTGTGGGTTTTAGCTGAATAATCCCAGGTTCCTTTCATTTTTATCTGTTACTAGTTTAAAACTTAGACAAAACACGTGCACAGAGATATATAAATTACTAATATAAAGTCATTATTCTTAATTTTAATTGGTTTAGAGTTAAGGTTTTAGCTGTAATTCTTCTGGAATTAACTTTAAAACGATTTGAAACTATCTTTTTGAAATATTTAGCCTTTTCTGCCATTTTTATTCTCATCTTCTTTCAGCTTTTTCTACTATTTAGCTGCTTTATGCTAATTTAGGCTTTTTCAGCTAATTCCATATTTTTTGCACCCATTTCAACTTTTTTTCAACCTAATTCAGCTAAAATGTGCTCTCCACTTCCTTGTAATTTTAGCTACTTTTCAGCTGCCCTTTTTTGGTGCTAATTTCAGCTTCTTTTTTTTTCAAATGTATCTTTTTTGTGCTCATTTCTGCTTCTCTCAGCCCAATATGGCAAAACTGCTCTCTCCACTTCCTTCTGTTTTTTCTGCTTTTTAGCACGTTTTAGTTAATCCGTTTTTCGTGGTAATTTCTGCCATTTTCATCTTAATTAGCTTATTTCTACAAACATCAGCTTGTTATACTCCTTCCAGCCTTTTCTACTATTTCAGCTACTATTTAGCAGTTTTGTGCTAAATTTAGCTTTTTCAGCTAATTCCACATTTTTTAGCTCAGCCTCTTTCTGTTTCCTTCTAGTTTTTTCTGCCTTTTCAGCAATTTTTTTAGCTCATTTCAGATTTTTAGCTACCGGTAGTTTCCTAATTTTTGTGCTAATTTCTGTTTATTTAATCCTAATTCAGCATGTTCTTACTGATTACTTCTAATAATTTAAGTTTGTTCTTTTATTTCAGCATAGTGAATCTGCTTCAGTGCCTCTTTACCACAGGGCTCGATTCTTGGACCCCTATGTTTTCAGCATGTTTTTTTGTTTGTTATTTTTTTAGCTAATTTCAGCTGTTTTTCAGCATGTCCTTCATCTGACTGCATTTTCTCTGGAAATGTATTTTCTCCAGTTAATTTTAGTAACAGACACACGTCGTGTTTTGATGACCGGGTGAATGTTTCTGTGATGAGAATTGGTAGAAAATCCATTTCTTGGTTCTTCTCAGGCATTGCTTCCTCTGCAGCCGCCCTGCGTCTGTCCGCCGCCGAGGTGCGCAGTCAGCGCAACGCCGTCTTCTCCAGAGAGCAGGCCAGGCAGAGAGCTCTGTACCCCCGCATCGAGAAGATCGAGGTGTCCATGCAGGGCGTTGGGCTGGACGGGACGCTCCTCATCATGAACAGAGGCATGTCCACGCCGCTGAGCTGCGCCAGGCGTAAGTGGAGCTGGGAGACGACTCGTTTTTTAAACGAAACGTTGACCGGCGGCGTCCTGTAACGAATGTGTCTCCCTCAGATCTGACGGAGCACCACGTGAACAACTCGGTCCTGGCGCTGGTGGACGGGGAGCTGTGGCCGCTCCACCAGCCCCTCACCCACTCCTGCACCCTCACCCTGCTCACCTTCAAAGACAACGACCCAACTCTCGTCAACCAGGTAGAACGTCTTTGAGAATATTTCTCTACATACTCGTGGTCCAGACCGTTCAGGAGTCGTGTCCCTTTGCCTCCAGGCGTACTGGCGTTCCTGCGCCGCTCTGCTTGGCCAGGTGCTGACAACGGCGTTCAAAGACAAATACACCGTAGAGCTGATCGGCACACCAGAGGTTCCAGGTAAAGCAGCGCTTTGCTTCGAACGAGCTAGTCGAGGCTTTGGTTCGCGCGGCACTTGCTGGCCTCAATGCCCGAGTGATCGGTTTGTTTGCCGCTCACATCAGGACGATAGGAGGCGCAGCTGAGTCAAAACAAGAAACCAGAGTTTTCCCCACAGAGCTAACGCAGCGGTTAGCTTGATACAGGTAGTCCCCGATTTACGAGCGAGATCCGTTACAACGAGGCGCTCGTAAACCGGAAATCTCGTAATTTGGAACGGCCGCCATGTCTCTCGTAAATCCGGAAATTCGCTCGTAAATTGGAACGGTTTCGCTAGCGCGACTACAAACACTCTATTTTCATCCAAAAACTGCTTATGAGTGCATAAAAATGATCGGAAACGTGTGTCCATATGCTTAGCTAACTAACTGTGGTGAAAAAACACATGAAAACTCAGTATTTTTTGCGTTTTTTCCAAAAATTCGCCAGCTCGTAAGTCTGGAACCTCGTAGATCAGAGCGCTCGTAATTCGGGGACTACCTGTATATTTATTAAACTAAGCCGAGTCAACTTTATTTATAAAGCACATTTAAAACAGCAGTCGTTACCAAACTTAAAGTCAGAGTTTAAAACCATCCTGAGATTTGTAACGGACTGCTGAAGTTATGGCTCAAGACAGTCAAGGTTAACAGGAACAGAGACAGCAGTAGAGCTGGGGCTAAACACAACGACTTTAGATTTTAAACATTTTATTAAAGCCATCGACATTTTAACAGAGGGTGAATGGAGCAAGAACGATTGGGTTTTAAGGGCAGATAAGTCTGACAATCATCAGCATAACAATGAAACGAAAGATCATGTTTCCTCAGGATAAACCCCAATGGGAGCAGAAAGATTGAAAACAGAAGGGGTCCAAGAATCGAGCCTTGTGGGACCCCACAAAAAAGAGGCACTGAAGCAGATCCAACCTTTACACAGAAACTCCTGTCACTCGGATAAGACCAGAACCATTCTAATGTTGCACCTGTAATCCTACCAGAGGAACAGTCCTGTCATGTTGCCTGCCTGTCTCTTATTTACAGTTAGCTTTAGCTAGCTAGCTTTAGCAGGGAGGAATCAGTGAGTTAATGGAGAAGAATCCCGACTCTGGAGTTTTAAACGATTCATTCAGGGGGAGACGACCTCAAATTAATTTAAACGTTACCGGTGAGATACAAGGAACTTGTGCTAAGAGCTTCTTAACTCCTCACACATGAGTGACCCACCAGCTGTAGCCAAGACGAATCATCATTTGATGTACCTCTACAACTGGTTGATGAAATTCAAGATGGCTGCCACAGACAACTGGTCTTAGGAAACACAAAAATGGCTGTAATTCAGTGAAGTGTCCAGGTGTGGGAGCTGAGCTGATGGTTTGAGTCAGTTGGGTTCTGCTAATTCGGTTCCTTCTGCAGTCACTTCAGGGGCCTTCTGCTGCGACGTTGTCCTCGACCCTCAGCTGGACTCCTGGACCCCCTCCGAGGTGAGTAAGATGAAAACCGAACCTTAAGAGGGTCGTGGTTCTGAAACGTTCAGCGAACCTAGTTGTGTTTAACAATGTATCAGAGAGACAGGATTATTGCATGTGTGTTTAATAACAAAAACTGGGACAGAAAGATGGAGCATATTAAAAATAATAAATGTGTCTGGAGCCATAAACACTGCTGATCAACTGGTGGCCCATGGGCCATTTTGTGTTCAATGGAAGGGCCTTTTCTGGCCAGTGGTAGCCTGGCCCTCGCCTTCCTGCACAGCTCCGCTCAATTCTCATTTCCCTTCACTGCTCAGTCTGGGATTTCTCCCATAGACAACGATTTCTCCGGCTGATTTTTGACCGGACCAATCAGAGAACAGAAGGGGCGGAGTTTTTGGCCCCTAACCCACGCCCCCACCTGTCCCAGCGCGCAGCCAGCGAGCATTCGCATGTTCTCATTCAAAGCGATGCAGGACTGTTTTATATGTGACACAAATGTATTAAATTCCCCTTCTTAATCCCTTATCTGGAGTTTTCTTTTGTTTTTTTGCCAAAAGTCAAGTGATCGCTCCCTCCTCCTTCCTCCTCCTCCTCCTCTCTCTCCGCTGAGTGCAAAGGAAATGACTGAGGTTGTCACAAGAGAATTAAACTAGGGGTTTACGTTGCTGCCCGAGTCCCTGCATATTTTCTGGCCTTCTGGTGTGCTGGACCAGCGCTACATGGTTTTATTTTATTTTATTAGAACGTTTTATTAACATATAAACACAGAATATGCAGCGGCAGCGAGAGACTGCAGCAGGAGGCGGAGCTGAAGTCAAGTTCGGCAGAGCACAGAGGGGGAGGGAGCAGAATGCTTTCCCTGTTCAAAATTTTTCTAAGATCCAATGGTTTTGTTCCTCAGGCAGAGGCCACGCCTCCAGCAAGAATCGTTTCTCTATGGAGAAAGTCCAGACCCTAGTACGAAGCGAAATGAAGAACAAGGGTCTGGTTTTAATCAGGCTAGGCCAGTGGGAGCTTCTTTATAAAAGTACAAATGACTGATTTTGAGCATTTATTGATATTTTTACATTTTACAACAAAAGCACCAGATTTATGTAACGAAAAAACTGTTTTTAATCAGTTTTATAAAAACTCAAACACTGAAATAATCGGGCCCAAAGTGAGTTCTCTTTTTAAATTGTAGAAAAATCAATTATCTAAATTACTTTGAAGAAACCGTTAAAGTGAGTATAAAAATTGCAGTTTTATTTAGCTTTTTGATTGATTTAAAAATTTAATATATTTTTTACATAAAAAAAAATATATATATATATTATTGTTATTGATTCACCAAATGTCTTCGCAGCAATTTGTCTTAAAAAATCTGTTGGGTTCGAGAGGAAGGTGACGCCGTAAGACAGGAAGAGGCGGCTAACGACTTACTAGCGTGACGTAGTCGACATGTGTCCATACAGTCACATATTTACAGAAGACGCAGAAAACTGCTCAACTAGCTTTTTGTTGTTTGTATAAAAACTAATTTAGTTTTGGTCAAAGCTTCAAAGAGCCGCATGCAGCTCTAGAGCCACAGTGTGAAGAGCCGCATGCAGCTCTAGAGCCGCAGTGTGAAGAGCCGCATGCAGCTCTAGAGCCACAGTGTGAAGAGCCGCATGCAGCTCTAGAGCCGCAGTGTGAAGAGCCGCATGCAGCTCTAGAGCCGCATGCAGCTCTAGAGCCGCAGGTTGAAGAGCTGCATGCGGCTCTAGAGCCGCATTGTGAAGAGCCGCATGCAGCTCTAGAGCCGCAGGTTGAAGAGCCGCATGCAGCTCTAGAGCCACAGTGTGAAGAGCCGCATGCAGCTCTAGAGCCACAGTGTGAAGAGCCGCATGCAGCTCTAGAGCCACAGTGTGAAGAGCCGCATGCAGCTCTAGAGCCACATTGTGAAGAGCCGCATGCAGCTCTAGAGCCACAGTGTGAAGAGCCGCATGCAGCTCTAGAGCCACATTGTGAAGAGCCGCATGCAGCTCTAGAGCCACAGTGTGAAGAGCCGCATGCAGCTCTAGAGCCACAGTGTGAAGAGCCGCATGCAGCTCTAGAGCCGCAGTGTGAAGAGCCGCATGCAGCTCTAGAGCCGCAGGTGAAGAGCCGCATGCAGCTCTAGAGCCGCAGTGTGAAGAGCCGCATGCAGCTCTAGAGCCGCAGGTTGAAGAGCCGCATGCAGCTCTAGAGCCACAGTGTGAAGAGCCGCATGCAGCTCTAGAGCCACAGTGTGAAGAGCCGCATGCAGCTCTAGAGCCACAGTGTGAAGAGCCGCATGCGGCTCTAGAGCCACAGTGTGAAGAGCCGCATGCAGCTCTAGAGCCACAGTGTGAAGAGCCGCATGCAGCTCTAGAGCCACAGTGTGAAGAGCCGCATGCAGCTCTAGAGCCACAGTGTGAAGAGCCGCATGCAGCTCTAGAGCCACAGTGTGAAGAGCCGCATGCGGCTCTAGAGCCGCATTGTGAAGAGCCGCATGCGGCTCTAGAGCCGCATTGTGAAGAGCCGCATGCGGCTCTAGAGCCGCAGGTTGAAGAGCTGCATGCGGCTCTAGAGCCGCAGGTTGAAGAGCCGCATGCGGCTCTAGAGCCGCAGTGTGACGAGCCGCATGCGGCTCTAGAGCCGCAGTGTGAAGAGCCGCATTCGGCTCTAGAGCCGCAGGTTGAAGAGCCGCATGCAGCTCTAGAGCCACAGTGTGAAGAGCCGCATGCTGCTCTAGAGCCACAGTGTGAAGAGCCGCATGCGGCTCTAGAGCCACAGTGTGAAGAGCCGCATGCGGCTCTAGAGCCACAGTGTGAAGAGCCGCATGCAGCTCTAGAGCCGCAGTGTGAAGAGCTGCATGCAGCTCTAGAGCCGCATGCAGCTCTAGAGCCGCAGGTTGAAGAGCTGCATGCGGCTCTAGAGCCGCATTGTGAAGAGCCGCATGCAGCTCTAGAGCCGCAGGTTGAAGAGCCGCATGCAGCTCTAGAGCCACAGTGTGAAGAGCCGCATGCAGCTCTAGAGCCACAGTGTGAAGAGCCGCATGCAGCTCTAGAGCCGCAGGTTGAAGAGCCGCATGCAGCTCTAGAGCCACAGTGTGAAGAGCCGCATGCGGCTCTAGAGCCACAGTGTGAAGAGCCGCATGCAGCTCTAGAGCCGCATTATGAAGAGCCGCATGCGGCTCTAGAGCCACAGGTTGAAGAGCTGCATGCGGCTCTTGAGCCGCAGTGTGAAGAGCCGCATGCAGCTCTAGAGCCGCATGCAGCTCTAGGGCCGCAGGTTGAAGAGCTGCATGCAGCTCTAGAGCCGCATTGTGAAGAGCCGCATGCAGCTCTAGAGCCGCAGGTTGAAGAGCCGCATGCAGCTCTAGAGCCACAGTGTGAAGAGCCGCATGCAGCTCTAGAGCCACAGTGTGAAGAGCCGCATGCAGCTCTAGAGCCACAGTGTGAAGAGCCGCATGCAGCTCTAGAGCCACAGTGTGAAGAGCCGCATGCAGCTCTAGAGCCACAGTGTGAAGAGCCGCATGCAGCTCTAGAGCCACAGTGTGAAGAGCCGCATGCAGCTCTAGAGCCACAGTGTGAAGAGCCGCATGCAGCTCTAGAGCCACAGTGTGAAGAGCCGCATGCAGCTCTAGAGCCGCAGGTTGAAGAGCCGCATGCGGCTCTAGAGCCGCATTGTGAAGAGCCGCATGCAGCTCTAGAGCCGCAGGTTGAAGAGCCGCATGCAGCTCTAGAGCCACAGTGTGAAGAGCCGCATGCAGCTCTAGAGCCGCAGGTTGAAGAGCCGCATGCAGCTCTAGAGCCGCAGTGTGAAGAGCCGCATGCGGCTCTAGAGCCACAGTGTGAAGAGCCGCATGCGGCTCTAGAGCCACAGTGTGAAGAGCCGCATGCAGCTCTAGAGCCACAGTGTGAAGAGCCGCATGCGGCTCTAGAGCCACAGTGTGAAGAGCCGCATGCGGCTCTAGAGCCGCATTGTGAAGAGCCGCATTCGGCTCTAGAGCCGCAGGTTGAAGAGCCGCATGCAGCTCTAGAGCCGCATTGTGAAGAGCCGCATGCGGCTCTAGAGCCGCAGGTTGAAGAGCTGCATGCGGCTCTAGAGCCGCAGGTTGAAGAGCCGCATGCGGCTCTAGAGCCGCAGTGTGACGAGCCGCATGCGGCTCTAGAGCCGCAGTGTGAAGAGCCGCATTCGGCTCTAGAGCCGCAGGTTGAAGAGCCGCATGCAGCTCTAGAGCCACAGTGTGAAGAGCCGCATGCTGCTCTAGAGCCACAGTGTGAAGAGCCGCATGCGGCTCTAGAGCCACAGTGTGAAGAGCCGCATGCGGCTCTAGAGCCACAGTGTGAAGAGCCGCATGCAGCTCTAGAGCCGCAGTGTGAAGAGCTGCATGCAGCTCTAGAGCCGCATGCAGCTCTAGAGCCGCAGGTTGAAGAGCTGCATGCGGCTCTAGAGCCGCATTGTGAAGAGCCGCATGCAGCTCTAGAGCCGCAGGTTGAAGAGCCGCATGCAGCTCTAGAGCCACAGTGTGAAGAGCCGCATGCAGCTCTAGAGCCGCAGGTTGAAGAGCCGCATGCAGCTCTAGAGCCACAGTGTGAAGAGCCGCATGCGGCTCTAGAGCCGCATTGTGAAGAGCCGCATGCGGCTCTAGAGCCGCATTGTGAAGAGCCGCATGCAGCTCTAGAGCCGCATTGTGAAGAGCCGCATGCGGCTCTAGAGCCGCAGGTTGAAGAGCTGCATGCGGCTCTAGAGCCGCAGGTTGAAGAGCCGCATGCGGCTCTAGAGCCGCAGTGTGACGAGCCGCATGCGGCTCTAGAGCCGCAGTGTGAAGAGCCGCATTCGGCTCTAGAGCCGCAGGTTGAAGAGCCGCATGCAGCTCTAGAGCCACAGTGTGAAGAGTCGCATGCGGCTCTAGAGCCACAGTGTGAAGAGCCGCATGCGGCTCTAGAGCCACAGTGTGAAGAGCCGCATGCGGCTCTAGAGCCGCAGTGTGAAGAGCCGCATGCGGCTATAGAGCCGCAGTGTGAAGAGCCGCATGCGGCTCTAGAGCCGCAGGTTGAAGAGCCGCATGCGGCTCTAGAGAGCCGCAGGTTGAAGAGCCGCAGTGTGAAGAGCTGCATGCGGCAGAGCCGCAGGTTGAAGAGCCGCATGCAGCTCTAGAGCCGCAGGTGGCTCTAGAGCAGCAGTGTGAAGAGCCGCATGCGGCCCTAGAGCCGCAAGTTGAAGAGCCGCATGCGGCCCTAGAGCTGCAAGTTGAAGAGCCGCATGCGGCCCTAGAGCTGCAAGTTGAAGAGCCGCATGCGGCCCTAGAGCTGCAAGTTGAAGAGCCGCATGCGGCCCTAGAGCCACAGGTTGAAGAGCTGCATGCGGCCCTAGAGCCGCAAGTTGAAGAGTTGCATGCGGCCCCAGAGCCGCAAGTTGAAGAGTTGCATGCGGCACTAGAGCCGCAGGTTGAAGAGCCGCATTCGGCTCTAGAGCCGCAATGTGAAGAGCCGCATGCGGCTCTAGAGCTGCAGGTTAAAGAGCCGCATGCGGCCCTAGAGCCGCAAGTTGAAGAGTTGCATGCGGCTCTAGAGCCGCAAGTTGAAGGGCCGCATGCGGCTCTAGAGCCGCAATGTGAAAAGCCGCATGCGGCTCTAGAGCCGCAATGTGAAGAGCCGCATGCGGCTCTAGAGCCGCAATGTGAAGAGCCGCATGCGGCTCTAGTGCTGCAGGTTAAAGAGCCGCATGCGGCTCTAGAGCCGCAATGTGAAGAGCCGCATGCGGCTCTAGAGCCGCAATGTGAAGAGCCGCATGCGGCTCTAGAGCCGCATGCGGCTCTAGAGCCGCAATGTGAAGAGCCGCATGCGGCTCTAGAGCTGCAGGTTAAAGAGCCGCATGCGGCTCTAGAGCTGCAGGTTAAAGAGCCGCATGCGGCCCTAGAGCCGCAAGTTGAAGAGCCGCATGCGGCCCTAGAGCTGCGAGTTGAAGAGCCGCATGCGGCCCTAGAGCTGCAAGTTGAAGAGCCGCATGCGGCCCTAGAGCTGCAAGTTGAAGAGCCGCATGCGGCCCTAGAGCCGCAAGTTGAAGAGTTGCATGCGGCCCCAGAGCCGCAAGTTGAAGAGCCGCATGCGGCCCTAGAGCCGCAGGTTGAAGAGCCGCATGCGGCTCTAGAGCCACAGTGTGAAGAGCCGCAGATTGAAGAGCCGCATGTGGCCCTAGAGCCGCAAGTTGAAGAGTTGCATGCGGCCCTAGAGCCGAAAGTTGAAGAGTTGCATGCGGCCCTAGAGCCGCAGGTTGAAGAGCCGCATGCGGCTCTAGAGCCGCAAATTGAAGAGTTGCATGCGGCCCCAGAGCCGCAAGTTGAACAGCCGCATGCGGCTCTAGAGCTGCAGGTTAAAGAGCTGCATGCGGCTCTAGAGCTGCAGGTTAAAGAGCTGCATGCGGCCCAAGAGCCGCAGGTTGAAGAGCCGCATGCGGCCCTAGAGCCGCAGGTTGAAGAGCCGCAAGGTGAAGAGCCGCATGCGGCTCTAGAGCCACAGTGTGAAGAGCCGCAGATTGAAGAGCCGCATGCAGCTCTAGAGCCACAATTTGAAGAGCCGCATGCGGCTCTAGAGCCGCAGTGTGAAGGGCCGCATGCGGGTCTGGAGCCACAGTGTGAAGAGCCGCAGATTGAAGAGCCGCATGCAGCTCTAGAGCCGCAGGTTGAAGAGCCGCATGCGGCTCTAGAGCCGCAGGTTGAATAGCCGCATGCGGCTCTAGAGCCGCAGTGTGAAGAGCCGCATGCGGCTCTAGAGCCGCAGGGTGAAGAGCCGCATGCGGCTCTAGAGCCGCAGTGAAGAGCAGTTGAAGATGCATGCGGCTCTAGAGCCGCAGGTTGAAGAGCCGCATGCAGCTCTAGAGCCGCAGGTGGCTCTAGAGCAGCAGTGTGAAGAGCCGCATGCGGCCCTAGAGCTGCAAGTTGAAGAGCCGCATGCGGCCCTAGAGCTGCAAGTTGAAGAGCCGCATGCGGCCCTAGAGCCGCAGGTCGAAGAGCTGCATGCGGCCCTAGAGCCGCAAGTTGAAGAGTTGCATGCGGCCCCAGAGCCGCAAGTTGAAGAGTTGCATGCGGCACTAGAGCCGCAGGTTGAAGAGCCGCATTCGGCTCTAGAGCCGCAATGTGAAGAGCCGCATGCGGCTCTAGAGCTGCAGGTTAAAGAGCCGCATGCGGCCCT
>JBBPBX010009085.1:0-17908 GCA_038048925.1 Garcialebias charrua | reverse complement strand
ATATATACATATATACATATATGTTTATAAAGACTCTCTGACTCTGATATATAATTATGCCCCCAAGGCCTCATCCACACCAACAGAATGGCCTCATATACATACCAATGGCTGCAAAAATGCTAATTCAATGAGCCATTTGACTAACTCCCATGGGAAGTATAGTTAGAATATCCAAATGGCTCACATGTGGTAGTGCTAGTGTTAAAAACATTGATTTCCTTATAAAATTAAGTCTCAAAAATCATGAAAAAACATGATTTTGACTTGCTCTAGAACGCTGGGGGCGTGTCGCACGTGGGCGTGATTTCAGCGCAGTACTGCGCCATGTCCAGCCCCCTTCAGAGCTGAGCTGTGTGGGGAGGCATACGGGGGAAGCAGAGATCACCTGCTCTGTTTTTATCTGAGTTCTGGCTTCCAGCAGCTCCTTTTTCCAAGAGTTACGCTGTTTTTAGTGCACTAACAACTCTGGTTATGTTTTTAAAGTTGAGGACACATAACTCCGCTGTTATAATCAGCGCTATTTTAGAAGATGAGCGGACTCGCGGTCCGAACCGGTCACATCGCATGCGGGGTCTGATCGCCACACACACACACACACACGCGGACTCGCGGTCCGAACCGGTCACATCGCATGCGGGGTCTGATCGCCACACACACACGCGGGCGCGCGCGCGACCCGGTCACATCGCATGCGGGGTCTGATCGCCACACACACACACGCGCGCGCGACCCGGTCACATCGCATGCGGGGTCTGATCGCCACACACACACACACACGCGCGCGCGCGCGACCCGGTCACATGCATGCGGGGTCTGATCGCCACACACCACGCGCGCGCGGGGGGGGGGGGGGCGGAGGTGCGCGGAGGTGCAGGTGGCATGTGGTCGCTCCAGCAGCACGCCAGTACTGGAGGGAGACGGTCGGTAGCGAGTGAACGGCTCCACCGAAGAACGCATTTATAACGGCTGGAGCGGAGACGGTCGGTAGCGAGTGAACGGCTCCACCGAAGAACGCATTTATAACGGCTGGAGCTGCAGGGGGTGGGGCTTGTGACCGCGTGACGAAACGCGGTCACATTTAAACCACGCCTAAAAAATCCTGAAAGAGAAATGTGTTTATACACAGTTTGATCTATAACTCCAAAATTAATTGAGCTACAATTTTGAGACTTTTTACTCATTTACAAGATTACAATTACGACATTTATAATGTTTATTGAAGAAAATGTTGAAATTCACTTTACACGGTCTTTAAAGCTGCTATATGTAACTTTTGGAAAACGCCGGAACTTAGAAAAATTTTGAACAGAGACACGTTTCTGGTCACTCCCCCTTGCTCTCGGCTGAACTTCAGCTCAGCCCCCATAGCTCCGCCTCCACTGCATGTCCTGTCGCAGCCGCTGCGACATTCTGTGTTTATATGTTAATAAAACGTTCTAAAAAATAAAGTAAAACAGGGAGCGCTGGTCATGCACACCAGAACACCAGGAAATCTGCTGAGCCTCTTGCAGCCACATTGAACCCGAGTTTAATTCGCTCGTGACAAATTCATTCATTTCCTCATATTTCAGTCATGGAGTCAGCGGAGGAGGAAGCGATCACTTGACTTTTGGCAAAAAACAAAAGAAAAGTCCAGATCAGGGATGAAGAAGGGGAATTTAATACATTTGTGTCACATACAAAACAGTTCTGCATCGCTTTGCAATCCTTTGAACGAGAACGTGCGCGGCCGCTGGGGCTGGGACAGGCGAGGGCGTGGGTTAGGGGCGTGAGAAGCTCTGTTTTTATTGGCTGGTTAACGGCGGGTCACTGTGGGTTTTTATAAATGCTTTTAGTACCACCTGGAGAAGAAAGGGGACTATAGTTTTTTTTCAGAGATTACTTGTCTAACATCAGTCTGTCAGGAGATAGTGACAGAGTGAAGAAATATCGATCCATCCATTTTCGTCTGCTTATCCGGGGTCGGGTCGCGGGGGTAGCAGCCTAAGTAGGGAGGCCCAGACTTCCCTCTCCCCAGCCACTTGGAGCAGCTCCTCTGGGGGAATCCCAAGGCGTTCCCAGGCCAGCCGAGAAACATAGTCCCTCCAGCGTGTCCTGGGTCTTCCTCTGGGTCTCCTCCCGGTGGGACATGCCCGGAACACCTCACCAGGGAGGCGTCCAGGAGGCATCCTAACCAGATGCCCGAGCCACCTCAACTGGCTCCTCTCGATGTGGAGAAGCAGCGGCTCTACTCCGAGTCCCTCCCGGATGACTGAGCTTCTCACCCTATCTCTAAGGGAGAGTCCAGACACCCTGCGGAGAAAACTCATTTCAGCCGCTTGTATCCGAGATCTCGTTCTTTCGGTCACAACCCAAAGCTCATGACCATAGATGAGGGTGGGAACGTAGATCGATCGGTAAATTGAGAGCTTTGCCTTTCTGACTCAGCTCTCTCTTCACCACGACAGACCGGTACAGCCCCGCTTCACTGCGGACGCTGCACCTATCCGCCTATCGATCTCACGCTCCAGTTTTCCCTCATTCGTGAACAAGATCCCGAGATACTTAAACTCCTCCACTTGGGGCAGGACCTCCTCCCCGACCCGGAGAGGGCATGCTACCCTTTTCCGGCTCAAGACCATGGCCTCGGATTTGGAGGAACTGATCCTCATCCCGGCCGCATCACACTCGGCTGCAAACCGCTCCAGTGAAAGTTGTAAATCACGAACTGATGAAGCCAGTAGGACCACATCATCTGCAAAAAACAGAGAAGCGATTCTAAGGCCACCAAAACGGATCCTCTCAACACCTTGGCTGCGCCTAGAAATTCTGTCCATAAAAGTTATGAACAGAATCGGTGACAAAGGGCAACCTTGGCGGAGTCCAACTCTCACCGGAAACGAGCCTGACTTACTGCCGGCAATGCGGACCAAGCTCTGACACCGGTCGTACAGGGACCTAACAGCCCTTATCAAAGGGCCTGGTACCCCATACTCCCGGAGTACCCCCCACAGAACCCCCCGAGGGACGCGGTCAAAATCAGAAAAGTCCCGTATGAAATCCTTATTGTACTTGGGAGCCCTGTAAATGACTGCGCACAGAAGTGGAGGAGTGCAGCCGAGCTCAAACATGCTCAGTTCAAACGAAGAAAAAGCAGTCGGGGGGGACAACTGCTTACAGTCAAAACAAGATTTATAAATGACAGCTAAACCTCCTCCACGGCCCGAGAGCCTTGGAGTATTAAAATATGAGCAGCCATGGGGTAAAAGTTCAGAGAAAACACTGGACTCACCCGAAGAAATCCAAGTTTCCGTCACGGAGAGAAAGTCCAAACCCTGAGACGAATAAAAATCCTTCAGAATAAAAGTTTTGTTTGCAACAGATCTCGCGTTTACCAGACCCATCCTGATAGGAACTGGTTCTGGCGATGCAGCAGAAGAATTAATCCGAGCAAAGTGTTGCAGATTTCCAAGGTCGGCACTTCGCCAGCGCAGATGTGGAGGAGTGAGACGTGGAGGAAAGAAATGTTGATCCGAGTCGACAACAGGTACCAGCCAGGAATCAACCGGGTCCAAGGAGCGCCGCGAAGCATGCAGACCAGGAAATGATCCAATCTGGGACAGGAATACTCCCGGCGAACTTGCCAAAACGGTCCTCAGCTTCACCAAGAGCCCACCGCGTTTACCTCGACGCCTGTGACGTCTTCTCCGGCGAGGGGGGTGTGGTACCCGGCACAGGTATGATGGAACTCCGGCCAACAGCGGGGGCAAAGAATCGTGCTTCTCGTGATGATGTAAAATATTAGCAGCAGGCAGACGAAGCCCAAAAAGGGTTTGGCGATCATACACCAGTAGAGAGTCCACATCATAAAAGCAGAGGAACAAAAATAATAAAAAAAGACAGAGTGGCAGACGAGACGCCCAACACACTGGCGCCATCTTGCCACACAGGTGCTGTCACACAGGTGCTGTCACACAGGTGCTGTCACACAGGTGCTGTCACATAGGTGCTGTCACACAGGTGCCTCCTCACTGCTATTGTATTACAATATTTGGGTACCGTATTATGTGGGTTGTGCGGTGGCGACTCCACTTCTCAGAAACATCCAGGCTGGACCAGAGGATCCCCTCATCATCACCTCCTGCCATGTCCTCCTGTACAGTGGAAGAAAAATGTTTAAGGGCTGCTACAAACAGGTTCATAAAACCATCTTTGTTGGTAAATGCAAATGCTTATTGTCAATTACCATGTGACGTGTGCTGCTGACCACTTGACCAGGTCACCCTTGTAAAAGAGATCTCCATCTCAACGGACTCTACCTGGAAAAATAAAGGTGATTGATTGATATAGCAGACATCTGGTGAATATAAAAGTTTATATTGTCTGATATTTAACAGGTTTGACTTCAGCTCAACTTTTGTACACAAGCTTGAGTTCACTAGCAAGGACCACGCCACAAGATATAAGTTTAAGAATTTATTGATGGATGAAGGGGGGGAGGAGGGGAAGGGTGAGGGGAGGGATAAGGGAAGGGGTGAGGAGTAGGTAGGAGAGGAGGGATGAAGGGATGAAAGGGTGAAGGGATGAGTGATGTGGATAAGGTCTGCCGAGGAGGATGATGGGCTTTAGGAAGTGAAGACTCGAGTGGGGATATGTCTTCGGGAAGCTGATCTTCTTAATGTTTCCCGACCCGCTTATGATCCCCCAACTAGGGATGCACCGATCCACATTTCTCACTTCCGATCCGATACCGATACTTATTAACTCAGTATCGACCGATACCGATACTTTCCCGATCCGATACTGTTCAGGTATTTGACTCTGTATAATGGAACTTTTGCACACAAACTAATAATTTTAACATTGTGTGAGATAAACCCAATGAAGACACTCTTAAGCCTTACAATATTGTAAGGCTCAAGAGTGTCTTCATTGGGTTTATCTCAGACAATGTTAAGAAGGGCAGTCACAGAATGTGATTGAACACAAGTGCTCGTTGAAACTGGATCGGAAAAGTATCGGCAGGTTTGATCCGATACCCGATACTTAAATAATGCTGGTATCGGATACCGATACCGATACTGGATCGGATCTGCCCCATCCCTACCCCCAACGGCACCATCAACGGCGAGCAACGAGAACCTGGATAGAACAAAACACAGAAGGGTGAACATGAGGAAGGGAAAAGGGGGGGGTGGGATCGACAAAACGTAACATGACAGAGAACGTCTCACTAGTGGGGCATATATAGGCNTTACGAACACTAGGGCTTGTATTTCTTTTCCTTCCCATGACCCTTCCATCCTGGTCCCCTGTCCTGCACTTTTTGATCATCTGGAGCCTATTTCTCTCTCCTACCTAGAGAAAATTGTCACCAGTATGAAACCATCAGGTTCCCCCCTTGATGTTGTACCTCCTTGTTTTCTTAAGGAGGTATTTTCTACAGTTGGCTCTTTTGTTCTAAATTTGATCAATAGCAGCTTAATGTTTAGCGTGGTGCCAGGCAATTTTAGACATGCTGTGGTTCAGCCATTATTGAAAAAACCTGGCCTTGATCCTACCTCTTTGTCCAACTTTAGGCCAATTTCAAAGTTACCTTTTATTTCAAAAATATTGGAAAAAGTTGTTTACACCCAGCTGAAGGACTTTTTGGATGAATTTAAAATTTTGGAGGTCTTCCAGTCTGGTTTTAAAACCTACCATAGCACTGAATCTGCTCTTCTAAGGGTTTTTAATGACATATTTTTATCGCTGGATTCTGGAAACTGTGTTTTACTTGTGCTTTTAGATTTAACAGCTGCTTTTGACACAGTCAACCATGAAATTCTTATCGCCAGATTGGAGAAATGGGTGGGCATCACTGGCTCAGCTCTGCAGTGGTTTAGGTCCTACCTTTCAAATCGAAGTTTCAGTGTGAAGATTGATAATTTTACCTCTGCATCTGCTACCCTCTCCTAGGGTGTACCCCAGGGATCTATCCTTGGTCCTCTTCTCTTCTCACTTCACTAGCAAGGACCACGCCACAAGATATAAGTGTAAGAATTTATTGATGGAAGAAGGGGGGAGGAGGGGAATGGTGAGGGGAAGGATAAGGGAAGGGGTGAGGAGTAGGTAGGAGAGGAGGGATGAAGGGATGAAAGGGTGAAGGGATGAGTGATGTGGATAAGGTCTGCCAAGGAGGATGATAGGCTTTAGGAAGTGAAGACTCGAGTGGGGATATGTCTTCGGGAAGCTGATCTTCTTAATGTTTCCCAGCCCGCTTATGATCCCCAAAAGAGTCTGGTGAATTAAACTGAACTGAGGAGAGAGTGAGCATGGAACAAGTCGTTGAGGTTATTTCGAATGTAGGAACGATAAGCTAGTGAAGACCAGCGACCTAGAATTTGAATGGTTTGATCCGAGATACCTTGACTAGAAGCGGAAGAGGCTGCGCCGATGCGGAATGAATGGATGGAATAGTGATCGGGTGATATGCCTGATTTTAACAGGACTTGGCGAAGATGACGAGAGAACCAGAAGTGAGTTGCTAGATTTCCAGATTATGAAATGAAGAGTGGATCATGAGGAGAAGCGTTAGCTGCATATCGGGACTGAACGTATTTATGAATGGTTTCGTATGGACTGAGGAAAGAATTAAGGCGAAACAGGTATATAGGATGAGAAACTGCAAATTGATCTGTCTTGCTTCTTCGCAAAGTGAAAATCAGCGTGTTGTGACTGTGAAAGGAAATGTCAGACAGGCAGGGGTGAATGAGAGGATTATGAATAGAAGAGGTTGGAGCGAATTCGGAACAGCGAAGGAAGCCGAAAAAGGCTAAAAGTAACATGGATTCTAGGGTTTGGTTTATGAATGTTGAAGAATAACTGGAGCGAAGAGTGACAATACATCTGCTAAGGAGGTCGAATGTTAGAGGGAGACGCTGAGTGATGCAGTTCGATTCTTGCTTTTTACATCCTTTAATGAGCATCTTAACGTGACAATGTTCTATGGAGGGGCAGTTGACACCAGTTGTGATCCTGAAGAAGAAGTTGATGCCGGCTAGGTAGGACTGGACAGTGGAAGTACGAATCCTGAGGGCCAAGATAGAGTAAGTGATGAAGAGGCAGATGGAAGTCACGTCGAAAGACGGAAAGGGGAGGCTGTAGGCTGTGTGAAAAGATTTAAATCGATTCCAGCCGGTCAGGTAGACTGAAAGGGTGCGAGGGGCTAAGCTGCGGAGTAGTAGGTCTTGAGAAGCGAGGTGAAGGTCTGACAATTGAGGAGTTAGTTGAATATGGTCGAGGAAAAGGGAGGAACCGGTGTAGGATGAGTCTCTGAATCTGGAGCCAAGAGTCTGAATTTCTGAAAAGAGAAGCGAGAAAGAGAGTCAGCAATGCGGTTTCTAGATCCGGGAATGTGAGCAGCTTGTAATAAGAACTGATGTTGAGCAGAAACTAAAGTGAGTCTACGCATGAATTGCATGATATCTGAAGAATGAGAACGCCCTTTATTAATAATTTCTACGACTGGCAAGTTATCTGAATGGATCAGGATTGACTTTTTTGCCCATTCGTGACCCCAAAGGATTGCCGCAACAACAATGGGATAGAGCTCGAAAAGAGCGGAAGAAGGAGCAGTCGAGACGTTCCGGAAAGAGTCAAATTCGGGCGGCCACTTGGTGGCGAACCACCTGCACTTGCAGAAGCCGCCGAAACCGATGGAAGGAGCAACATCGGTGTAGAGTTGAATGTCGTCGGGGTAAGTGAGAAAATCGTTATAGAAGAAATAAATGTCATTCCAGGATGAGAGAAAATTGTGCCACAGGCACAGTTCCATCTTGCATGAGTGGTCGATGACGAGAGAACTATGGAGAGAAGAGACACTAGCAGCTTTAGAAAGGAGATGGGACACAAAGGATTTCCCCTACGGAATGATACGCATGCCGTAGTTCAGATGACCAAGTAGAGAAAGCAGCTGCTGCTTGGAACACCTGTCGGCAAGTAAGAAGTTAGACAAAATCAAGGTGATGCGATTAACCTTCTCGGGTGACAGGGAAGCCTGAAAAGATGAAGCGTCTAGAGTGATGCCCAAAAATTCCAAAGAAGTATGGGGGCCGACTGTCTTTTCCTCCGAAAGAGGGACGCCCAACTGAGAGAAAGCCTCAGAAAGGGCACGCAAACCAAGACGAGGAGGAGAAGACGGGGGGGTCACGATCAGGAAGTTGTCCAGGAGGTGAATAACGTAGGGGAGCCTGTAATTATTTATGAGAATCCAGCAAAGGGCCTCCGAAAGAGAATCAAAAATCTTGGGGCTGCTACGGCACCCGAACGTGAGGCGGACGGCGAAGTAATAAGCGCCCCTCCAGGCCACGCCGAAGAAACGCCAAAACTCCGGGTGAATGGGCAGAACCTTGAAGGCGCTGGTAATGTCCGCCTTAGAGAGCCAAGCGTCGCAACCCGCCAAACGAATGAGCTTGATGGCATGGTCAACGGTCGCGTACTGCATGGAGAAGTCAGGAAACGGAATGACACTATTAATACTGGGAACGTGAGAACCATGAGGAGCTGACAGATCTATGAATATCCTCCGTTTGCCTGAATATTTACAAGTAGCTATGCCTATAGGACTGACACGAAAAACGGGAAAGGGAGACGTAGAAAAAGGACCTATCATGAACCCCTCCTTAACTTCCTTAGCGAGGAGAGAGTCAACAGCATCGGAATCGGACAGAGCAGACTGGAGATTGCAACACTGATGGGAGGAATCAGGGATGACGTCAATGCCTGGATGGAAACAGTGAGTGAAACCGTGAAGGAGAAAGTGGACAAAGTCCCTATCGGGGTGAAACGCAAGAGCAACAGAGAGAGCTTTCACCTGAACGGGGGTGGAGAGATGGCGGCTTAGTCAAACCGCCAGAGACGTCGGATCATGAGGGCACGTGTGCCTGGCGTGGGCCCCGCCGCAGAAGGAGCAGGCATGGAGCAGCCTGCAGCTGGAACTCGAGTAGCCGAGATCATTAAAATTGTTACAGACCATCCTACCGCCCTGGTACAGGATGAGGCGGCCACGTTTGTCGGACCCCTTGGGAGCAGGGCCAACGACGGTCGAGGAGGAGCCGCGGGGCATCGGGATGAGGGGAGGAGGAGGAGCGGCAGCGGACAGACGATCGGAAGTGGAAGAGCGAGACGAGGAGCAAGAGCGAAGAGGGATGATGGACGTACAGGCAGTGGCAGGGTGGGAAGGGGCGCCGCAAAGAGAACACGACATAGAGGCACGGGCCGCGAAGACATGGCAGTACAGCTCAGAATCAAGGGAGTCCCAAAAGGTACCCTGATTAAACTGGTGCAAGCGTCCCGCAGCCTGATTGGCGAAAAGGATGTGGTACTGATAGAAGCCGGTGCCACCAAAACGGAGAGCCATGTCGAGAACAATGGAGAGATAATCATCGAGTTCAGACCTGCGGTCAGGAAAAACCGTGCAGAAAGTGTCCCTGTACAGGGAGAAAGCGAGAGCAAATTCGGCAGGCGTAAGATCCCTAGAGCGAGAGGACAAACTATTACCCAACTGCATGAGGCCCTGGGTAGTGTTAAGTTCCCTAAACTGACCAAAACAATGTAAGGAAGGCTGGAGAAGAAGGGCCAAATCCACATAATTACCGTGAATAATTTGCTGGCGTAGAAACGGTGAAACGGGGGAGGGACGCAGGGAGGATGCGGACGGCTGGGCGGGAGGAACTGCGGTAGTGAGGTCAAACTGACTAGGAGCTGTAGAAAAAACACCTGAAAAGGGAGGAAGCGGATGCGAAGGGGTCACGAGAGAAGTAGAGGGAGGGATGGAGGCAGGAGGAAAAGAGGGAGGAAAGCCAGGGGCAAGAGGCTGGAGAGGATCCACCAGAGCTCGGGAAGGCCCAGGGGCCCGGAAGGCCTGGGAAGAGGGGGGAAGAGCAGAAGAAGGGATGAGGGGAGCAGGGAGGAAGAGGAAGGGGAAATATGAGGATTCAAGGAAGAAACAGAGGACACAGCAGCAGAAAGAAGCCGAGACAAGGCAGCGAGGGAGGGAGCAGGCTGGGGCGGTGATACGACCTGGCTCCCAGCAGGGGGAGCTGCCGCAGCGCGAAGAGGCCTTGCAGGCGTTGTAAGAATGACGTCACCGGAAGTGACGGAGGAGGGTGCCGAAGGAGAAGCCGGAAGCGCGGGCCGCGCGAATGGCGACGAGGCCGAAGGCTGCAGCAAACCTGAGGAAGAGAGCAATTGAAAAAGTCGAGATTTAGTATCGGAGCGACAGAAGGGAATCCCGTTTTCCCTCAGGGAGCGTTGGAGGCGGGTGACGGTCCAGGACTGGAAAAGCAGACGTGACGGCACGGCCGGAGAGGGACGCTGGGACGGAGCGGAGACAGCGTCCTAAAGCCGAGACATCCGGGAACTGCGTCGGGGTCCGGGAGAACGGAGACCACGGCCGGAGCCGCGACGCGAGCCGCGGCCCCGAGATGGAGGAGGCGTCGACGGACAAGCCGTGGACGGACCGGGAACCGACGCAGGCGAGGAAGGACCCAGGGTGTGAGGATCAAAGACCACCGAGCGAAGGCGTCCGGAACCGGGGGCCTGACGTGAGACGACGGGAGAAGCCGTGGCAACAGGTAAGCCATTGAAGAGGTTGTCCGAGTCCGAGGGACTGAGCTGAAGGGTGACGGCGTCATCCATCGCAGGTAGACGGTACCAGAGCAAGACGAAGTGTCAGTAGTGACGAACGTAATCGACAAAACGTAACATGACAGAGGACGTCTCACTAGTGGGGCATATATAGGCTACTTGGATGATTAGAGGTGTGGTTTGAGGCGTGGTCCTGCTCCCGAACCTAAGTTAACACATTAACTCCATTTTACCTTCTGTCACTTGGTTCTATTTTCAGAAAGCATAGTGTGCAGTTTCATTTATATGCGGATGACTGTCAAGTCTATTTTCCTGTAAAACAAAATGGCTCCACGCAGTCTCTTCTGGACTGTCTTGGTGACATTAGAGGGTGGATGGCACTTAATTTCCTCCATTTTAATGATAAAAAGACAGAGGTTATGGTCTTTAAATCTAGTGCTCCAGACAGTCCCACCACTTTTGATTTTTCCTCTTTGGCCCCATATGAAAAGTCGATTGTGACAAATCTAGGAGTGAAAATTGACCCCTGCCTGAAACTGGACTGTCACATCAACAGCATGGTTAAGTCCTCGTTCTTTCATCTGAGGCGCCTGTCAAAAATCAAGCCCCTCCTTTCTAGACGCCACTTAGAGACAGTAATCCACGCTTTTATTACTTCACGCCTGGATTATTGTAACTCTCTTCTGATTGGAGTAAATAAGGCCTCGCTTTCTCGGTTGCAGCTGGTACAAAATGCTGCTGCACGATTTTTGACTGGTACAGGCAGACGTGAGCACATCACTCCAGTTTTAATGTCCCTTCATTGGCTTCCTGTCCAGTTTCGAATCCATTTTAAAGTTTTATTGTTTGTTTTTAAGTCTTTGAACGGTTTTAGTCCCTCTTATCTGTCTGAACTGCTTCAACTTTATGTGCCATCACGTGCTCTTAGATCCGCTGACCAGATGCTTTTAGCAGTCCCGAAAACCTTTTATAAGACCAGAGGAGACAGAGCATTTTCAGCTCTGGCTCCTAAATTGTGGAACGAGCTGCCACTGAAGGTCAGGCAGGCCCCATCAATATCTGTTTTTAAAACTCGTTTAAAAAACACATGTTTTCATTGGCTTTTAAACCAGAATGAGTTCACATCTCTGTTTTAATGTTGTATTATTTTACTTGTGATGTTCTTATATTTATATGATTAAGATTGATTGTTTTTATTGTTTTTTGCTTGTTCTTGTTCTTGTAGAACACTTCGGACAGCTGATGCACTGGTATGGTATGGTATGGTATGGTATGGTACTGTAGCTTTTTTATAACATGGAGTTAAACTCAAAGTAGTCTCCTCAGATATATAGTGTTACAATTATTTTTATATTAAAGTTTCTGTTAACTTGTTATTTTTATATTAAAGTTTCTTTTAACTTATTATTTTTATTTTTGATTGTTTCTGTTCAGTACCCTGAGACAACTTCTGTTGTGACTTGGAGCTATACAGTATAAATAAACTGAACTGAATTGACATGTCTTTTTTTTAACCTCGCCTACAAAAAGAATCGGAATGGAGAAACGAAAAGAATCGGAATCGAAACGAAGAATCGGAATCGCTCAAATTAAAACGATGCCCAACCCAATTGACTTGTACATCTGAGGCGATCGTACAACTCTGTTTGTTTTGTTGTTTTTCCTTTTTCTGTCACAGACTTTTTAATAAATGACACGTCATTAGTTTTAATAGAGTCTGTGTGTATGTTTTTCCTAAACAGTCGTGCCGATCTTTCCACGAGCCTAACAAATTATTTAAAACATGATAAAACATTCAACATTTGGGTTGATTTGAATATCACAAAACATTTTGACGTCACTCGCAGGATTATAAGAAGGACTGCACGCTGTTTAGAAAAAAGGAAAAAGTGTGAGGTGAAAAGTTTTAAACTGATGAGCTGGAAGCGGGTGGGAATACCATTCCAGTAGGATTGTGTTCTGGGTGGGTGTGAACCCCATTTCCAGTGGACTGTGTTTTGGTCGTGTCTGACAAGCAGTTTAGGGGACGCCTTAAAGCTGCGGACTGATTATTTGAGTGCTAAAGATAATCAGAAGGTACAGGTTTTGAAATGCAAACAGGAATTGTTTATGTATAGATTGCTCCCAGAAAAGGTTTCGACTCCTATCCAGGAGGCTTTTTCAATTCATTGAATTGAAAAAGCCTCCTGGATAGGAGACGAAAAGTTTTCTGCAACAAATAAAGTCCAGTTTATCTTGTATTGAACGCCTTTTTGATTTTATCATGTCCTGGACGACTGAGAATCTTCACCAGCTAAGTGTATGTATTTAAGTTTTAGTGTGGCGAGATTAAACAGACACTTTGATCTTAGCAACAAAACTGTTTGTGTGTGACTTGTACATCTGAGGCGATTGTACAACTCTGTTTTGTTGTTTTTCCTTTTTCTGTCACAGACTTTTTTAATAAATAACACATCATTATTTTTAATAGAGTCTATGTGTGTGTTTTTCCTAAACAGTCGTGCCGATCTTTCCACGAGCCTGACAAATGATTTAAAATATGATAAAACATTAAACATTTGGGTTGATTTGAAATATCATAAAACATGAACAAACAGGCGTTGAGAATGACGTAAGCTGGCTGTGCGTGTCACATAACATGTGAGCGCACGAACAGGGTACAATGAATGAGACGTGGCCTCTTCCTCTGACGTGTGTGGGGGAAGATGAAACCCATTTAGCACAATAGTCCTTGATTTAAAAGAACTATTTATGCATTTTGGCAGGAACCCCCAATCTACTTCCCCTAAGACTTAACGGTACTCGCTCTATTCAACCATTACTGGATTGCCTGGCTGACCTAAGAAATTGGATGGCTTTAAATTTCTTGAGTTTCAACAAGAAGAAGTCTGAAGTTATGTTGTTCCCACCCAATGACACAATCACCAACCACTGCATCGACATATCCGTTCTGTCACCCGTTAGTGAAAGAAAGAGTCACTAATCTAGGAGTAATACTTGACCCTTCTCTGAAACTCAACAATCATATAAATATGATTGTTAAATCCTGCTTTTTCCAGCTGAGGCGGCTGTCTAAGCTGAAGCCCATATTGTCCAAAAATAACTTGGAAACAGTAATTCATTAATTCATTACATCCAGGCTCAGCTATTGAAACTGGCTCCTTTTTGGGATCAGTCAGACCTCCATAGCTAGACTTCAACTGGTCCAAATTGCAGCAGCCCGATTTTTAACCAGCACAAGCAAAAGAGAGCACATTAGACCGGTTTTGGCCTCCTTGCACTTGCTACCGGTTCACCTTCAAATCCAATTCAAAATGCTCTTGTATGTCTATAAATCACTAAACAGCTCTTCCTCCTCCTATCTTACTGATCTGCTCCAAGCCATATGTCCCACCACGTTCTCTCAGATCAGCAGACCAGTTGCTCCTCACAGTTTTAGGAACTCGTCTCAAACGCAGAGGTGACAGGGCCTTCTCTGTCGCAGGTCCAAGACTGTGGAACAAGTTACCTCTATTTGTCAGACAGGCCCCCTCCCTCACAGTTTTTGAATCTCGCTTAAAAACATACTATTATTCCCTGGCTTTTGGCACTGGATCATCATTGAAGCACATCAACTAGTCACTTTTCTGAACAGCCAATGTATCAGAGATGGCATAGTAACCAACGCCCATGTGGCGTCATGGTTGATGGCATGCCAAAGTTTCGACATTGAAGTCTGCAGTGCCCAAAACGAAAATAACCCTCTTGGCACAGATCTGGCTGCCTGTCACTGGTACACATAGGATATTCCTCCCAGCATCACACAGAGTGATCCACTTCCAATTCCAGAGGACCACCATCACGATTACTTTGATCCAAATGTCTGTGAAGTTATGATCACAGCTTACGTTGATGGTTGTTAATTTCACAACATCATGCTTAGTGAAGCTGTTGGCATTGTAGGGCTAGGGGCAAACCCACACAACTCTCATAGGTTCCTGATGGGACCATAAACATGGTTAACAGACTGTACTTATATAGCGCCTTTCTACCTTATCGAGATACTCAAAGCACTTTACATTACAATCTGTATCCTCATAAACAGACATACTCATTATTAACGTCACTGTACATCTACTCCAACATATTTTCATTAACTAACTCAAAACAATAGATATACATGTAGTCTCCGACTTACAAACGAGTTCCGTTCCTACGCCCATTCGTAACACGAAAATCTCCGTAAGTCAAAGCATTACGTGCGGCGTTCGTAAAACTGGATTTTCGCCGTAAGTCGGAAAATGTATGCTAACGCGGCGTCGCACACCCATTTATAGACATGAGACTGAACAAGCGTACATACTGGTCCATAAACATGCACAGAACTTTATTTACAAATGGTTAGCTAACATAGTGTACCCTATACATTCATCTAAAAACACTTACCTGTACAGTATTTACTGTACAACAGCACTGTTCTGCACAGCACGTTCAATAATAAATAAATAAAAACAGTTTTTTTTTTTAAAAACTGTGCCGTAGTGTACAGTCCAAGAACTATAAAAAGGTGGAATCAGCACAGAAACAGCATAGAAAACAAAATGCCCTTACTTTTATCGAAGAGTAGGTAGACAGGCTTATTGGTTAGTGACACTGGTCAAAGCTGCATGAGGGTAGCTGCTTAACCCTTGAGGAAGGGAAGCTGTTCAACCCTGGATGAAGGGATCATGTGAGTCCAGAAAGGCAGGTCAGTTACAGCTGTGGTCCTTTTATTCAAATGATTTTGCAGAAAGATGAGGCATGAGAGTCCAGGTCAGGTGCAGCCAGCTCTTGTCAAAGTCAAAAACAACTTTATTGTCAGAACTGCAATATGTACAGGATATACACAGGATTGAAATTGTGTTTCTCTCAGTCCCTCGGTGCAACAGTAACCATCTAAACACTAAACACTAAAACATTTAATAAACATAAGCATAAAATAGTAAAAGTGTAACACTGTCCTGAGTTTTTTCATAGTAGTATAAAAGTATGAAAATTTACACCAACACTGAAACACCAAACACCCCTAAAACACCAAACACCCAATGAACATAAGCATAAAATGAAATAATAAAAGTGTAATACTGTCCTGAGTTTTTGCATAGTAGTATAAAAAGTATATCTATAAAATAAACTGAAGGTTCTAGCATTGACATTTGCAAAGAGTGGCACAGCAGCATATGAGTTAATGTACACAGTATATGTATGAGGTAGTTGATGTTGGTATAGAGGCAAAGTGGCATATGCAGTAAGGCACATAAGGCACATTTGGCATCCTTAGATAAGGCTAGTCAGAGAATACTGTATATGTATCAGCAGTAGTGTAGATATAAAAGTAGTGTAAATGTAAACAGTAGTAATAAATGTAAAACAGTAGTAATAAATTAGCCTGGTTCAAACCAGACCCATGTCCTTCACTTCGCTTTGGACTAGGGTCTGGCATCTCTCCCATAGACAGCGATTTCTCCGTTAGATTTTTGAATGGACCAATCAGAGAACAGAAGGCGGAGTTTTGTTAGTTTAGCCTGGCGAGGTCCAGGCTATTCAGATAAAAAGCTCAGAAACCACTCGGTGGATATTTTTTCTGCTACCAGTGTGTAATTATATGTCTCTAATTTACTGACTGTTGGCCTAGATGAAACATTTGAGATAAAATTCGATTTTTTATCATTTATTTTCGTAGCGCACCCGAGGCTGTTTGGAAAATGTCAAACCGAAACTATTTAAATCCAGCAGATTTGACCATTTCGTGAATTGATTTAGGAACTGTTAAGCTCAGGAACACTTCTGATATAACGTCAGCTAAGAAATATATTTTTTATCAGCAGAGAAATAATAGTTTTTTACCTTGTTTTGATGAAAATTCCTTCGTGGCGGCAGCCATTTTGAATGACGACGTCAGTCGACGTCGTTCAAAACTCCGCCTTCTGTTCTCTGATTGGTCCGGTCAAAAATCTACCGGAGATATCCTTGTCTATGAGACAAGTCCCAGACCCAGCAGTGAAGGGAAATGAGAATTGAGCGGAGCTGCGTAGGAATGGCGAGGGCCAGGCTAGTAATAAATGTAAACCATATTAATAAATGTAAACAGTGAATGTAAACAGTAGTATGACTATAGGCAGTAATGTAATACAAACATTAGTGCAAATATGAGAAGTAGTGCAAACTGAATGAGCACATGACCGAGAGTTTAGTGAATAACCCGTTTGATGACACAGAGTCCAGTGTTAAAAACTTTGTGTTGAGTGGTAATGTGTGAGAAAGTTTTTTGTGTTAAGGCAGTTCAAATGGGAGGGGAGGCAGAGCAGGCAGAGTGTTTAGCATTCTGACTGCCTGATGAACAGAGCTGTCTCTCAGTCTGCTGGTACGAGCCTGGAGACTCCTCAGTCTCCTCCCTGATGGCAGCAGTCTAAAGCGGCTGTGTAGTGGGTGTGTGGGATCACCTGCCATGCAGAGGGCTTTCCGAGTGAGGCGTTTGCTGTGTAAGTCCTGCAGTGAGGGCAAGGAGGTGCCGACGATCTTCTCAGCTGCTCTCACGATGCGCTGGAGGCTCTTGCGGCATGATGCAGTACATGCACCAAACCACACCGTGATGCAGCTGGTCAGGACACTTTCTATGGCACCCCTGTAGAAGGTGCACATGATGGGGGTTGAAGCTCCAGCCCTTTTCAGCTTGCGGAGAAAGTAGAGACGCTGGTGAGCCTTCTTGGCCAGTGCTGCAGTGTTCCTGCTCCAGGACAGGTCCTTCGAGACGTGCACTCCCAGGAACTTGGTGCTGTCCACTCTCTCCACTGCGGTGCTGTTGATGGTCAGAGGGGCATGTTGTGCATCCCTCTTCCTGAAGTCCACAACAATCTCCTTTGTCTTCTCCACGTTGAGAGTGAGATTGTTGTGTCCGCACCACAAGGCCAAGCGGCTCACCTCGTTCCTGTAGTCCGTCTCATCGTTGTTGCTGATGAGACCTACCACTGTTGTGTCGTCCGCAAACTTGATGAAGTGGTTGGAGCTGTACGATGGTGTGCAGTCATGTGTTAGCAGGGTGAATAGAAGGGGGCTCAGCACACATCCTTGTGGGGCCCCTGTGTTCAATGTGATGGTGCTAGATGTGTTACTCCCGATCCGTACTGTCTGTGGTCTCCCGGTCAGGAAGTCTAGCAGCCAGTTACACATTGAGGTGTTCAGCCCCAGACTGTCCAGTTTATGGATGAGCTGTTGGGGGATGATGGTGTTGAATGCCGAGCTGAAGTCGATGAACAGCATTCTAACATAAGAGTCCTTC
>JBBPBX010009084.1:0-33725 GCA_038048925.1 Garcialebias charrua | reverse complement strand
AATGAAGTTCTTACTGTAATTGATCAGCCCCAAAAATTTTAACATCATCCTAACATTTGCTGGTTTAGAATGATTTAAAATGGAGCTTTTCTGAGATGGCGTCAGTTGCAGGCCAGAGCCAGAGATGAGCCTACCCAAAAACTGAACTTTTGAACGACCCACCTGTAATTTGTGTTTTGACACTTTAAAACCACACTGGGCTAGATGTCGAAGCACAGCTTCAGATGCGTGCATAATAGCTTCTGAAGTCGGAGCTGCTATCAGAATATCATCGACGTATTGGATTAAAACCACTCCCGGTGGCAAAGGCAAATCAGTAAGGACTTGCTTTAATACATTATTGAACAAAGAGGGCGAATCCACGAAACCCTGAGGCAGTCTACTGTACGTGAATTGCTTCCCCTTAAAGGTAAATGCAAACAGATCCCTTGATCCAGCGTCCAGAGGCACACAAAAGAACGCGTTCGCCAGGTCAATACAAGTAAAAAACTTGTGTTCTGGCTGAATAGCATTCATCATAACATAAGGATTTGGAGTACCATAATTAGATGGAACAACAACCTTATTTATAGGCCTCAAATCATGAACTAAACGGTAATGAGATTTATCAGCTTTTGGTACCGGGTGTAGAGGTGTGTTCCAGCTCGAAACAGTAGGCTGCAACACACCAGCTTCCAGCAAACCCTTAATAGTTTGCTCTATACCGTCAATCTGCTCCTGTCGGAGTCGATATTGATGTTTATAGATTGGAACCGTGCCTGGCTTCAGGACGATCGATACAGGGTTGACACTCAGCAGGCCCACATCTGTAGAACTCCTGGCCCAAAGTGTATCAGGCAAACTGGCTAACAGTTTGTCCGTATCAACATGGTCTGTGTTTTCTCCGCCATGTGATCTAGGCAGAGAATGTTTCTCAGGTAACAATAATGTGAATGATCTGTGTGTGATCCTGTAAGTATCAGTTTCTGGAGAATAGTGTAAGTGTGGATTTTGTGTAGGCACCCATTCCCTTACAGCAAGACAGCGTCTCATCACAGGACCTAAATTCTTCGCATCAGCACCAGACACAACCATCAATGACACATGTGGAGCTGATACATCGCCAAGCATATACAGTTGCAGTAACGGTGCGGGCAATTTCACGCCTGCCACCACTCCCTCCGGGGCCACATAAATGTCCATGATTTCAGCCACTGGAAATTCACCAGTCTCTTGACAATGTTCAAGCAGTCCTGTCCAGAGCACATCGTAGTCCCCATCACCACAAAGGTCATAGTTCAGCGTGCAATGTGCCACATCAGGAAGCGTGTCATAAGATCTTATGACATTAATCCAGGCGTTCCAGCTCTGCAGTGTGTCGTACAAGAGCGTAGTTGTAAAGTCAGGAACTGCTCCCCACCAAACTTCAGCTTGAAATTCGGCTGGACCAGACTCAGCAGAAGTCCCTTCAACCTGGAGCATCTGATGAATGGAGCTTTTCACTGTAGCACAGTACTGAACAGTTCCATCAGGAAAACTCAGCTGGACGTTGTCAGGACTCATCATCAAAGTCACGTTCTGATCACACAGAATGTCTCGTCCAATCAAGTTCACTGGACATGTGTCAGAAATCAGGAAGGAGTGTTCAAAGCGCAGATTATTCCACACGCATGGTACGTAACAAGATAGCGGCCACTCCTCTGGCTTGCCCGAGAATCCAACAACAGGTACGGTATTCTTTGATCGTGGGAGTGACGTGTTAACTGACGAATACCTGGCGCCTGTATCAACCATACACATGTGATTTCGGCCGTTAATGGTTAACGATACCAAAGGTTCTAGATACGAGACACCACCTACTGCCGGACCAGGGCACCCCTATTGGATAGGATATTGGCCTGGGGCCTGATTATTGGCTCCCGGCATAGGGCCATGTGGAGTATTATCTGGTGGTGGTGGATATACGTCATGTGGATAACGAGCTGGCGTCACCTCCTGTCTCGATAAATCCTGTTTGGTCGGACATTGAAAATGCCAATGTCCCACCCCGTCACACCGGTGGCACCTGTCCGTGGGTCGAGGGTTGCCCCTCGGACGTTTGTACCGACCCCTGCGCCAGGATGTGGATGGGCCCAGAGGTCTCTGTTGATATGAATTATCAGATGATGTAGGAGGACCCTGAACCTGGGGCATCTGGATTGCATTCACCTTTGTGAAATTAAGTTTGTCACGTATGTCTTTTAATTGGGCCTTAGCTAATTGAGTTTCAAGGGATTTTAATTCCCTGTCATCAGACTCCCTCTTATCAAAAGATTGATCAATAAAATGAACAATGTGGGCTGCCCATAAATCATAATCCATCTTTGTTAGGCCAACAACAGACGCCAAACTCTTCTTAACATCATCAGACAGAGAGCTCTCTACAGCTCCTCTGAACAACAGTTGAGTCGTAGGATCAATCGTTGGATCATTTCCAGTTCTATTTTCCCACAAGAGCTTAACTCTAGATAAGTAGGTCGTGCCCCGTTCTGTAACAGCCGGAGGAATCTCACACAAGTCTGAAGATTTCATAGACGTCGGATATTTCTCTCGTATAATTGGCCATAAAATTTGAACGTGGTCGTGCAGTGTGTCACTGTCTGGGTCCAATTTAGTCCCAGCAGCCTGTTCTATTTCAGTCAAACTACCAAACGACGTGCATGCTGTGAAAACCCTCCTCCAATCACCCAGACATGGCACAATTCCGGCGCATGCCTCCAGAAAAGCGCGGATCCAAGCCGAACCTCCTTTCTGGATATCAGGCAAACGCTGACGGATCAACTCAGTATCCTGCAAACTAAAAGGCGTGTAAGTCTGTTTGCGGACTCCCTCAGCTGTGGTGGAAGAAACGAGAGGTAACATGAATTGAGCAGGAGGCGCTGCGTCAAGGCATGTGTGAACATTATCAGCAATTCTATTTAATCGACCTGAATTTCCTCGCTGCCAGCCAGTGACCTTATCAAAAGTTGTGGCAGGAGGCCTGAGGTCAGGACAAGCAGTTGGACCAGGACAGGTCAGTGGCACGGAGTCATATGAAGCCCCCAAAGATGTCACGCTGAAAGAAGCATCAGAGGACGGTGGACGAAACACATCACCTCCCCTTTGTTCACCCACAGAGCCAGGAGTGGTGTGAATACCATCCATCAATGTTTGCACATGGTCTTGTACCATATTCCTATTTTCTGCTGATTTTGTCTGTAAAATACCCCCTGTAACGAGAAGCAAGTCTGAGCTGGATCTAGTGTGTTCAGAACCAAGTGAGAGCTCTGCCAGATTTATGGATGAGAGCTCCGTCAATGGCATTTGGTTGTGTGGATTTAATCCCACAGGTGCATACGGGGGAGGACGAGGAGGAGGAGGGGGAGCGGGGCAAAGAGGATGCGGAGGGGGAGCACAAGGCTGTTCAGTTTCAAGGCATGTCTCTGTTCCTGTTACGAGGGCCGCACCGGCTTTAATAGGGAGTTCTGCAGTACCAGGCACCAAAGTGTTATCTGCAGACAGCCATAAATCTGTTTGCAAGCCAACAACTTGTTTCTGTGAAACTGCTTTGTGAGCACTTCTCAGAGCAGGTTTCTGCCTACCTAGGATTTTGCACATTTCATCCACAAACAATAAGCAGTCCCTATGAAAGGCGTCCGCCTTCTGCCAGTCCTTATATTTCTTTCTACGCACTAGAACAGAGCATTTTTCCTTCTCATCCAACGCCAACCTCAAAGCTCTCTCTGATTGCACAAGAAGCTTATTCAGTCCAACAGCAGACGGACACGAATCATCCACACCAGGAAACATTCCTGACCGACACATGTTATTCACCCAAGAAACTAAACGTCTTTTCTCATCAAGAACATTCTTGACAGCTACCTTCCGACTCCATGAAACCCATAACTCATGCAAAACAGATCCTAATGTGCCAGGGGCACAATTCTTCCAAGTTTGTATAGGTATGTCAGACATTATAATAATGTTATACACGTGTTTTACAAGGGTGAAGTGAGCAAACCTCCAGCCAGGACCATGGACAGCTGCAGTAGCCAACCAAGAAACTGCCTGTTTTAAATCACCCTCCTAAAACACCCAATAAAAATGCCACCCCAGAGCACAGCAGTGGTAGTCACTATCAGACTTCACAATTTGACCTACTGCCGGCAAATACACCCACTGAAACAATATATAAAATAAAAAATCTTTCCCTGTTGCCTTAGTTTGCGTGTTTACAGCTATTACCGGAGTACAGGTCACAAGTCTCTAAATGAAACAGAAAATAAATAAAGGAAAAAAATGAATAAAGAAAAGAAAGTAAAAAAAAATAATAAATGAAAAAATAAAAAATTTGCGACCTATACACCGGAAAATACGGCAATCAACTTCAACTGGGAAGGGGAAGAAAAGATTTGACTCTAACGGCGATCACTGGTCCCGGATTGTGAACTAAATCACCTTCTCGGCAACTCTTGTGAACCCGGAGCGGCCCAAACCACTCTGTACGGCAAGCCGTGTGCTGGATGAAAGCCAGTGCGACTCTACGGCGATTAAATCCCGGAGTTCACCTCTGACCTCAGCCCCACAGCTCCCGGAGCCCATAAAATAAACAAATAAAAAAAAGTCTCTCAGCCAACAGGCCGGAGCTCATAGATGGGGAAAAAACGCAAACTTAGGCACTCATACTCTCACCCTTTGTGTGTGTGGACTATGTGCTTTATACTTTACTTATATGTACGAAAACAGCAAAAAAAATGCACATTCAAATGAAATACCAACAGTGGTTCACGTTATTTAACTGTTAACGCTAACCCAAACAACCGTAGCTACACTACGGTGTAATTTTTGCCCACCCGTAGACAGAACAGACATACAGCCAAGGTAAATTTAGCGTTTTCAATAGCAGACATTTAGTTATAAACGGAAGATCTGCTCACCTGAATGAAGAAGGCGCCAGAGTTGGCTGCACGCTCGTTCCGCCACTCGTGGGGGAAGCCCCCAATCGGCTTCCGTTTCAGGCGAAACTGCAAACTTCTCACGTCGGGATCACCAAATTGTTGCGGTTCAAAAGTTGAAGGGAAGCTCTGAAACGAATGTGCAAGTTTTAGGCAGGTTTATTGTACATTATAAGAATAAACCTTACAGCGACCAACAGACCTCTCACCGAGCACAAGTCCAACACACACACATCTTCGAAGGCGGACCACGGTTTTATACCTCTAGATGACGTCATCGCCTCGTGGGACCAATCCTGGAACCGAACCGCCTTGGAACCGCCCTAGAACTTTTCTACTCTGTGAGTGATCCGCCTCTCAGCCAACAAGCTACCAGCTCTGTATGTCAATCATCCAGTGTTGTGTCTGTTGTATTATGCAGGCGTGTAACTGAAAAACTCTTCCCTATTGGAAATAAAACCCGTAAATAAAGGTTCCATCTTGAATATATTTTCACATTATATGGTGGAATTAAGTGAACATAAATCATAACGCATAATATGTGTGCTTCAGGTGTAATACTGATATACATATATTTCAGTGTCCTGGTGCCAAGAGCACATATGTACACCCTTATGCCTGAACATGGTGTTCGTTATGGACAATCCATGACGAGCACAGAAGTCCAACAACAAAACACCACTCGGGTTCAGATCAGGGGGGCCGTTCCTCCCAACCACACCCCTCCAGGTCTCACTGTCATTGCCCACGTGAGCGTTGAAGTCCCCCAGCAGAACAAGGGAGTCCCCAGGAGGCGCACTCTCCAATACCCCCTCCAAGGACTCCAAAAAGGGTGGGTAATCTGCGCTGCCGTTTGGCGCATAGGCACAAACAACAGTCAGAGCCCGTCCCCCCACACGTAGGCGAAGGGAGGCTACCCTCTCGTTCACCGGGGTGAACCCCAACGTACAGGCACCAAGATGGGGGGCAACAAGTATGCCCACTCCTGCTCGGCGCCTCTCACCAGGGGCAACTCCAGAGTAGAAGAGTGTCCAACCCCTCTCAAGGAAACTGGTTCCAGAGCCAGAGCCATGCGTTGAGGTGAGTCCAACTATTTCTAGCCGGAACCTCTCAACCTCACACACTAGCTCAGGCTCCTTCCCCACCAGAGAGGTGACATTCCATGTCCCAATGGCCAGCTTCTGTAGCCGAGGATCAGACCGCCAGGGTCCCCGCCCTCGGCCACCACCCATCCCACATTGCACCCGACCCCTTTGGCCCCTCCCATAGGTGGTGAGCCCATGGGAAGGGGGACCCACGTCTCCTCTTCGGGCTGTGCCCGGCCGAGCTCCATGGGTGAAAGCCCGGCCACCAGGCGCTCGCCAACGTGCCCCACCTCCGGGCCTGGCTCCAGAGTGGGGCCCCGGTGACCCGCGTCCGGGCGAGGGAACATTTTGTCCATTTATTGTACTCATCATTGGGGTCTTCGGGCTGCACTTTGTCTGGTCCCTCACCTAGGACCTGTCTGCCTTGGGTGACCCTACTAGGGGCATTAAATCCAGTAGTAGTCCCTTGGCCTACGTGTGGGGGGACGGGCTCTGACCGTTGTTTGTGCCTATGCGTCAAACGGCAGTGCAGATTACCCACCCTTTTTGGAGTCCTTGGAGGGGGTATTGGAGAGTGCGCCTCCTGGGGACTCCCTTGTTCTGCTGGGGGACTTCAACGCTCACGTGGGCAATGACAGTGAGACCTGTAGGTGTGTGGTTGGGAGGAACGGCCCCCCTGATCTGAACCCGAGTGGTGTTTTGTTGTTGGACTTCTGTGCTCGTCATGGATTGTGGGGCGGCCGTGGCACAGTGGTAATGGCAGTCGACCCCCAATCGGAAGGTCGGAGGTTCGAGTCCCGCATCCGCCCACCATGTGTCGTTGTGTCCCTGGGCAAGACACTTAACCCCGAGTTGCTCCCGGTAGGTCTGGATAGCGCCCTACAAGGCAGGCTACCACCAACGGTGTATGAATGTGTGTATGAATGGGTAGATGGCTTGTATTGTAAAGCGCTTTGGGGCTCCTCAGAGGGGGCTGGAAGGCGCTATATAAATAAGCTCCATTTACCATTTACCATTAAGCCCCCGAAAGCATAGCTCCTAGGATCATTGGGACACTCAAACCCTTCCACCACGGTAAGGTGGCAACCCAGGGAGGGGCTAAGGTAGTTCCCCTTTTTAAAAATTGTGATAAATGTGTGTTCAACAATTATAGACCTATATCCTTGTTACCACAGTTTTCAAAAATTCTTGAAAAACTATTTGTGAACAGACTAGATCAATTTATAGATAAACAAAATATTCTAAGCAACAGTCATTATGGGTTTAGAGCAAAAAACTACATCAATGGCTCTCATGGAATTAATGGAACAAATAACTACTGCTGTCGATCAAAAACAATATTGTATCAGTATTTTTGTTGATTTAAAAAAAGCATTTGATACTATTGATCACACCATTCTCCTTGAAAAATTGAACAAATATGGTATTAGAGGACCAGCATTACAGTGGGTATCTAGCTACTTGAAAGATAGGAAACAATTTGTACAAATAAATGATGTAAGATCTGACCTCTGTAATATCACATGTGGAGTTCCCCAAGGCTCTGTACTTGGACCAAAGCTATTTATTTTATATGTGAATGACTTGGTAAATGTGTCAGGACTCCTTAAATGTGTACTTTTTGCTGATGATACCACATTTTTCTGTTTAGGTGAAGATATAGAACAAATGTTGGAATTGATAAAGACAGAATTTGTCAAGATACAAACTTGGTTTAAAATAAATAAATTATCATTAAATCTAGAAAAAACTAATTACATGATATTCAGTAATAAAAAGAAAACTGTTGATGTTCCACTCAAAATTGAGGGTGTTGAGATTTGTAGAGTGAGTGAGGTGAAGTTTTTGGGTGTTATTATTGATGACAAACTGACATGGAAACAACACATAAATTCTGTAAGAATAAAAATAGCTAAATCGATTGCAGTACTGTACAAAGTCAGAGACCTATTGAATGATAAAGCTCTGTATTTGTTGTATAACACAATCATTGTTCCACACTTAATCTATTGTATTGATGTTTGGGGGAAAGCGTGTAAAACAATCACAAAGCCTATTTTTGTATTACAGAAAAGAGCTGTAAGAATTATCACTAGAAAACATTACCGTCATCCATCAAGTACATTATTTTATCAACTGAAGTTATTGAAGTTCCATGATTTGGTAGACTATAATATTTTATCAGTTATGTATAGGGCTCAAAATAATGCATTACCTTTAAATATCCAAATGCATTTTGTTAAAAGACAAAGTTGTTATAATCTTAAGGGGACAGAGATGTTTGTAAAACCACAATTCAGAACTAGTTTGAAGGGACGTTCTACCTCAATCCAGGGAATTAGATTATGGAATGGCTTGGAGAATGTAGTTAAAAATGCCAAGTCAATGTTTACATTTAAGAAAATGATCAAAACGAATGTGTTAAAAAATATATATGAAATAGCGTAATGTGTATTGTATTAGTTAGAAAATTAGAAAGAGTTAGTCATTTTGTACTGTTGGTTGAAGATTATTATTGTTTAATCTGATTGTTGGAAAAAAGGGGCAGATATAATAAGATTTATTCTTCTTTCTGCTACCTTTCATTTTTTTATATTTTGTACATTATCATTTATGGGATTGTCTTGTATTGTTTCTTTTGTAAAAAAAATGAACAAATTTAATAAACATAAACATAAACGTCTGTGCAAGACCGTTTCTGGAACCGTTTGGATTTCACCCTGCCACTATCCTGTTTGCTTGAAGTAAGAGACTGAACATCAAGACCAACCTTCTAGGGGAACTTTCCAATAATACTGTTCCCTATTCTCCAGGGTTTCTGTCCAGGTCTACTGCTCTTGCACACTGTTTACTGTTCCCGTAAAACTCGGGTTTTGAGACACACTTGTCTCTAAGCCGCACTTGTTAAATATAAGATAAATCATAATTTGTACGTGAAAAAGATTCTCTGGTTATTTAGCTGCGGACAGCTACCTTTCATTGTCAGGATCTGTACCCCCAGTCTGATCCAGCATAATGTGCAGCTTTCCTGTTGTAGTACAAGAATAAGCCACTAAATGGCACTTCACAGAATATAGCTTGCTTTCAACACACAGACTGCAAGCTCGTCACAAGTCTTTGTGAAGCTTTACTGACTGACTCATGGTTACAACCATTATACCTTCAAAATGAACACAATAACTACCTAAGCTGAACAGAACTGTGCCAAACACCTATGCAATTGAAATTATTTAAAAATTATTTACCAGTAAATATTACCAGTGCTGGGCAGCGCTAATCCAAAAATTTGTTCCGCTATTTCTAAAGCACTTATTGATTTATTTAGGTCCGCAATTTCAAAAGCACTTATGTACTAGCAATGCTAGCAGACACTAATGCTAACACGCTAACCGCCATTTTGAAGAGGGCAAATGCGAAATACTTTTTTTAATCCAGCAGATTTGACCATTTGAACTGGTTAAGCTCAGAAAAACCTTGTGCTACAAAGTCACTGACTGATGGTGTAGACCTGCACTCCCAGAAATACGGTAATCTGTGGTGGGGTCAGGTCACTCCCTTGTGGGTTTATGGAAAAATCAGAGAGACTCCAGGTGAGAGATCACCCTGCAGGAGTGTGACTGGGCCTGCTTCCGGCCAAAAACCTGGAGGTCATCCAGGTAGTTCACAATCCTGACTCCTTGATTCCTAAGAGGGGTCAGGGTTGCATCCAGACATTTAGTAAATGTACGAGGAGCAGTCTTTAAACCGAAGGGTAAGACTTTGTATTTATAAGCTTTCCCTTTGAAGGCAAACAGGAGGAATTTCCTGTGCCTCTTCCAGACGCCCACATGGAAGCGGGCATCTTTCAGATCCACCGTACATGCGTAGTCTCCAGGTCTCACGGACTAGGGGACCTGCCGCAGTGTCAACTTGAAAAATTCTTGTTTTCTTGCCCAGAGTCCTGAGATCCAGGGCCAGTCTCAGGGATTCATCTCTTTTGGGCACCGGGAAGAACTTGAGCCCGCAACGCATCCGTTGTGATGACCCGTTCATTTGTCAGACACACCCTCCAGGTCTGCGCGTGTGCCATGAACCTGGGAGGGATGTCCAGCTGCTGCTTGTTTCATTTGAGTGCAGAAGGGGTGGCCTTCGACCCCTCTCGCGTACTCTGGAGTAGGCTGGTCTGCCCAGCAGAAGACATTGCGAGGTCTGACTGTCTCAGGCAAAGCTCGTATGTCCCACTGCGGTTCGTAGTCTGACCTAGTAGGTTGTGTTTCACCAAAGTGGTGAGTCAAGAACCAGGGCAGTCTGTGCTCTGGTACTTTCATTCTTGTATATGCATGAAACAGTGTTTGCTTTTCATTACACATACAGTAGACGAGTTATTGTTTAGTGCGCACACACATACCACCAGCTCCTTGTAGCATTTTACAAGTGAAGTCTGGGCTCAAAAGGTCAGGTTCCCGTACTGCGTGAGCGGGCAAACCTGAGGCCCTGTTCCCATTTTGGGACCAGGACACATTCAGTAGTCTGAGATTTTATTGTTGTGTGTGGATGGCGATTTTTCTTTATTACACAAGGGTCTGAGTGTTCTTGTGTGTTTAGACGTTCCGAACCAGCTAGTATGTGTTCCTTAAAACCACAGAAACTGGTGGTAAAAATTTGGCATTTTCTCTCCTTCTGTGAGTGAGAGCGCCTGTAATGGTGCAGGGGCATCTCCTTTCCTCTTCTTTTGCTGGTGGCCCTTTGCAGCTCCTTTAGCTTTTCTGCCTGGTGGGCCTGTGATACCGAGGCCACTTATCCTTGTCCATCCCGCGAGGACCCCTCAGGCCCTGAGATGGTTAACGTCAGAGAGTCAACCATAGCCTCATGGGTGGATAAGCTCTCAGCGTCATCGACGTTTCGTCGTAGGCATAGGAAAACTACCAGGTAGCGCAGCTGAACAGGTAGCTGAAATTCCTCCTCCTGGACTGTGCTGGTCAGAGAGTCTCCTTGTTAACCGGGGCTAAACCTGGAGGTACTCTTGAGCCCACTAGCGGTTCTAAGATGGGCCCTCGAGCAGCGTACCATCGGTAAAAAACACTTAGTTATGCGATGAATTCTACCGTCGATTCGGCCGGACAGGATAACGAAACAGGCAAAATATGAGAAGGTTAGCTAGCAAGCTAGGCCAAACATTTTCACATATCTCCCGATGGAGTCCTTCGTTGTCCGCTCGTAGCCGCGCTAATCGTGTTAGCAACGCTGTTGTCCGCCCCGTGTTGTCCTGGGTGCTCCTGGTTAGCCATGCTAACCGTGGGAGCTAGCCAGATAGCAGCAGAGTTATTCCATTTCCACTTTCCTTTTTCCGGGGTCATCCGCGAGAAAAGCTTTGAGTGTCCTTGCATGTAGCATCCCTGAGCAGAACGGACAAGCCTCGTGGGTGTCCGCTGCTGAAAAGGGGGTTATCCAGATCCGCTGAAGCAGGTTCGGGAGCCGGAGCTCACGGTCCGCCAGAGTTCCTCGTCCGAGGACGTCCTTTCGCCGAGCTGCTCGGGGCTGCTGGTCTTTTAGCTTCGTTAGCTTAGCAGGTAGCATGCCTCACGGTTAGCGTTCGCTAACCGAGCAGTAGAAAAGCTGAAGAGAAAAGGGCATGGGAGCTGGGGCTCGCTAGCCTGGTTGAAACCAGACCCTGTCCTTCACTTCGCTTCAGACAAGGGTCTGGAACCTGTCCATTGACAAACGATTCTTGCTGGAGGCGTGGGCTCTGCTGATGGCTGCTCCCCTGTGGTCTTCTGAACTTGACTTCAGCTCCGCCTCCTGCTGAATTTTCTCTCGCTCCGTTGTATATTCTGTGTTTATAATATATGATAATAAAACGTCCTAATAAAATAAAACCATGGAGCGCTGGTCCAACACACCAGAAGACCAGGAAATCTGATGGGACTCGGGCAGCAACTTAAAACCTGACTTTAATTCTCTCGTGACAACCTGAGACGTTTCCTTGTTCAGCGGAGGGAGAGGAGGAGGAGGGAGCGAACACTTGACTTTTGGGAAAAAAACAAAAGAAAACTCAAGATAAGGGATTAAGAAGGGGAAATTAATAAATTTGTGTCACATATAAAACAGTCATGCATCGCTTTGAATGAGAACATGCGGCTGCGAGCTGGCTGCGCGCTGGGACAGGTGGGGGCATTTCCGTGTTCAGCGGAGGGAGAGGAGGAGAAGGAGGAGGAGGAGGGAGCGAACACTTGACTTTTGGCCAAAAAAACAAAAGAAAACTCCAGATAAGGGATTAAGAAGGGGAAATTAATACATTTTGTGTCATTTATACAACAGTCCTCGATGCAGGACTCCTGCATCGCTTTGAATGAGAACATGCGCTGCGAGCTGGCTGCGCTGGGACAGGTGGGGGCGTAGGTTAGGGGCCAAAAACTCCGCCCCTTCTGTTCTCTGATTGGTCCGAACAAAAATCTACCGGAGAAATGGTTGTTAATGGGAGAAGTCCCAGACTGTGCAGTGAAGGGAAATGAGAATTGAGCGGAGCTGTGCAGGAGGGCGAGGGCCAGGCTAGGGGCTCGCTGGCCTTCTGGTCTTCTTTGACTTTTGGGTTTTCGCATTACCTTCTCGGGAGTCGTGGCTGAGAAGAGTTAAGCCCGTTAGCAGTGCTAACGTCGTCCGGAGACGTCTCCTTCCTCGTGTCGCTTTCTCCGGCTAGCCTGCTAGTTGTTAGCAGGGTAGCGGTGTCGCGCAGTCAGCGCCGTCGAGCGAAGCGGTCTGTGGAGAGAGGAGAAGAAAACTCTGGGGTGAAGAAAATGTGCCGGACCAGCTTTCGCCAGCCCAGCAGTCCGCAGTAGAAGATTCTCTGTATGCTCTGTGTAGGGAGCGAGCTCACCTCTGGTCGAGCGATGAAGATACAGAGAAGATCCGAGAAGAGTGTTACAGGTTTAGCGAGGTGAAGGGCAAAAAGAGGAAGATGGACGGGCATCAGCCGCTTAAATGTCCAGAGGGCGGGGCCTCTGGCGCGACGCTGACGCCGTTAAGGCGTGATTGTATTACTTCAGGTAACCGTGCATGGGCGCTGATTCCCATAGCAATCGTGTTGCACCGAGAGACCGACTGAAAGGGAACTCCTTCAAACACGTTTCTGCCTGTAGACGCAAATGTAAAAGAATCTGATTGGATAACTGTACGTTCATGAATTTAAAAAGTTTCTTGCTCAAGTGCAAAGTAGTTTACAAAAATAAAAATATAATATACTAAATTAAAAAATACATTTTTGAAGAGTCTGACCTGGTTACTTTTCAAGGAGGGGGGTGTGGTCGTGAGATGGAGTGAGTCGCACTTGCCAGTGCTCCGGGTAAAATTTATTTTTTAGTACCACCAAGCCCTCTATATGTAATATTTTTTGCCTATCATCACGCACACAACTTCTATCAAGCATCTCTTTTGAAGATTTTAAATTAAAAATGTCTCAAAAGTCGACAAGATCCAAGAAAGACGCTGAGAAGGATGACGCTGGCCTAACCCTCGAGGCAATTACCTCGCTGCTGGAGGAACACCGCGCGGCGCTGTCAGCTGAGTTTAAACAAACTTTTCACCAGCTGGATATCAAATTGGACCAAACTCGGCTCGCGGTGGAGGAACACGGCCAGCGTGTGTCATCACTGGAACTTGTCACTAACGACCTGAGCCAGCGCATGTCGGAGGTGGAAAACACCTGCTCAACTCTGCAGGAGGAAAACGCCAGACTAAGATCTAAACTGGCGGATTTAGAAAATCGAAGCAGACGGCAGAATATTCGTGTGCTGGGTTTACCGGAATCTATTGAAAGCGGACGTCCCACAGACTTCTTCTCCAACCTGCTGTGCGACATCTTCGGGCGTGACACGCTTCCTTCTCCACCCGAACTGGACCGGGCCCATCGAACCCTCGCTCCGAAACCCGCCTCGGACCAGCGGCCGCGCCCGGTTATCCTGCGAGTGCACCGGGTCCAGGTAAAGGAGCTGCTGATCCGGGAGGCCCGACGCAGAGGCAGGCTTGAATACCAGGGTAAACCGGTGCGGATCGTGGAAGACTACAGCCCAGAAGTCCTCAACCAGCGAGTGGAATATAAGGACGTGATGTCCGCACTGTATTCTTTGGGTCTAAAACCTGCTCTGCTTTTTCCTGCTCGACTTCGCGTGACTTTACCTGATGGACACAGAAAGTGGCTGGGCTCTGTGGAGGAGGCGCAGAAGTTCAGTGACACCTTTCAAGCTTCACAGCGCAAGTAATATTTAAACTTTTCTTCTAACTGATGAACAATGTACGGAAGCGTATTGCTGACACCAATGCGCTGTTCCCGCACTGGCTTTGTTTCTGTTTACACTAAACTTTTCTTTACATGAGGTGAGGAACAGATGAGCAGGACTCTGCACATACTCTGATTATCTGAGACTTTTTTAGTTGCAGCTTTTTTTGAACTATTAACATTTTTGAAATGAAACATTTTTCCTTTTCTCGTTTACCTGTTGACTATTTTGAGCTGAATCTTGGGTTAGTCCTGGATTGATTGATAATTAATTTGAGATTGGGATTAATTTAACTTTACGTTTGTATATGTGTGCGTGATTACCGGTACATGTGTATACATTTTTTGGCCTTGCATACTTTAAACTAGTTTGTGAGGTGCTTATAATTTTTTTTTTTTTTATTTTTTTTTAGGCATTAGGTATTTAGGCACATAAATAATTGAAGTAGGCCTATCCAGGTATAAAAATGGGTGAAATATATAATGTTTTTAATATATTATTTTGAACTATTAACATTTTTCCTCTTCTTGTTTTCCTGTTGACTATCTTGAATTGAATCTTGAATTGGTCTTGGACTGATTGAAGATTTAATTTAGGATTAGGATTAATTTAACCTTGTTTATATGTGTATGCGTGATCACACATCTATGTGTACATTTTTGGCCTTGCATGAGGTGCTTATACATTTTTTTTTTCCTCTTGTAGTGGGCATGACCGTGTCCACTTTGATACACCTGTGTATGTTTGAACTGTTCCAGAGATGACCTTTACTGACCTCTCAGTAAAACAAGACATTTACCACAAATTATTCCATTAGTTGTAATCTGAGAATATAGTCACCAAAAGAGACTATTTCTATCTTTGATTTTATTCTAATGTAATCAAAAGAATAACTTTTGTCATTTTCATGATATATGTTGTGCTGGAGAAAGCAGTTGCTGCTCAGCTGCAGGACCACCTACAACAACACTCCCTGTATGAGAAATTCCAGTCTGGATTCAGAGCAGCTCACAGTACTGAGACTGCACTGCTGAGAGTAACAAATGATGTCCTCATGGCTGCTGACACTGGTTCTCCCTCCATCCTTGTCCTCCTTGACCTCACTGCAGCCTTCGACACTGTGGACCATAATATCCTCCTCCACCGTCTTCATGTGGAGGTCGGTCTCTGTGACATTGTCCTGGACTGGTTCAGATCTTTCCTCTCCGATAGGCTGGAATGTGTTAGCCTTGGCAATGCCACTTCCCAGACAGTCGGTGTCTCCTGTGGTGTCCCTCAGGGGTCAGTTCTGGGGCCCCTGCTGTTTTCCCTCTACATGCTGCCTTTAGGTCAAATTATCAATCAGTTCAACATTTCTTTTCACTGCTATGCCGACGACACACAGCTTTACATCAGGACTGGAACATCATCATCATCCCTATCTCCGTCTTCACTCACTGTTCTCTCTGCCTGCCTGGAGGAAATAAAGGCATGGATGAATCAGAATTTTCTTCAATTAAACTGCTCGAAGACTGAGGCCATATTGATTGGCACCCCTCACCAGATACAAACATCAACTTTAACAACAATCTCCTTCTCTGGTCAAGACATCCCCCTCTCCACCTCTGTTACAAATCTTGGAATAAAAATGGACTCTCATCTTACATTTGAAAATCACATTAAGCATCTGTTTAAAACCTGCTTCTTCCATCTTCGAAACATCTCCAGACTTCGCCCATCTCTGACTTTTCCTGATGCTGAGAAACTCGTCCATGCCTTTGTCTCCTCCAGGCTCGACTACTGCAACTCCCTGTTTATTGGTATCCCTGGCAAAAACCTTCAGAAACTTCAATACATTCAAAACAGTGCAGCAAGGATTCTGTTGAGAGTTCGTAAATTTGAACATATTACACCCATTCTCCATAACCTCCATTGGCTTCCTGTCACCTACAGAATTCAATACAAAACTGCTCTCATTACCCATCAATGCTTGCACGGCACTTCACCTGACTATCTAAAGGACATTCTTGCACCATATTCATCCACCCGGTCTCTACGATCACAGAACAGTAATTTCCTTCATATTCCTCGGACCAAATTGAGGACCATGGGAGACCGAGCATTCTGTGTGGCTGCCCCCCGCCTGTGGAACTCCCTCCCTGATGACCTGAGAGCTCCACAGTCACTGGTTGACTTTAAAAGCAGCATAAAGACCTTTCTTTTTAAGCAAGCCTATTCTGCCTCCACATGATTTTATCTTTGATCTTAGCTGATATCATTATTGATTTTACTTGATTTTATCACTTGTTTTATTTTATTTATTTTTTAAGCAAGCCTAATCTGCATCCACATGATTTTATCTTTGATCTTAGTCGATATTATTATTGATTTTATTTGATTTTATCACTTGTTTTATTTTGATCTTTGCTTTATTACACTTTGTAGCACTTTGAGATTTTTATTAATGAAAAGTGCATTATAAATGGAATTCATTATTATTATTATTATATGTTATATGCTGTTATTCTTTAAATGTGAAACATCAATGTGTCATTTCTGCAAATGAAAAGGTGTCAAAGTTCAGCTAAAATGTCAAACTGACTTATACAGAAATTGTTTTTGTCGAGTTTCAGCTAAAACTCTCATCTAGCGTCTGAAAGTCTCTCACTCAGATACTTTTCCTAAACAATTTCCTTCTCTGCGCTGAATTTCACCTTGAATAGTGATAACAAGTGGACCAATGAAAAAGAGCCAAGTCTCACTCCTCTCGGATTCTCTTATTAAGTTCTAAGCTGTTGCTGGAACGGTTGAGTCTACTGGGAACTTCAAAGAGATGTGAACTTTCCCAAAGAGCTGGGGTACGTTTGGTCAAGAGCTAACGACCTTCGTCTTCAGCTAGGACTGATAACCTGCTGTTATGAGTCCACTTCGAATGAGCGTAAGCTCAAAACTTTGTTATTCCTTCCTGGAATAAGTTTATCTTGAGCCAAAAAACCACGACTGCCACGGCTTCTGCCGACGAAAGCAAGTATCACCGACACCGACAAGGTAAACACGTGTGGAGTCCAGCTTGGACTTGCGGGACCGACGACTCGTCAGTCCAAGGCTGATCACAGCTCTTTACCAGAACCAAGGCGGACGTCTTAAGGTAAAGGAGCAGCTGTTTGCTTGCTGGAGGTGTGATGATATCTTAGCTGGACGCGTATGGAAGAGTGTCATCTGGTTTCATAAATGCAAGATAAACTTCCTCTCTTAACCTCCCAATTCCTCTTAAATCTTTCCTTATCTCCATTTCTAAGCTGGAAACTATTTTTTAAGTTAAAGAGCCCTCAGACTAAATATGTTTAACATCCAGTATTGAAGTCTGTTGTTACAATTTAAATGTGCTGACGTTTTAAATTACAAGAAAGTGAAATCATGTCAATCAAGTGTAATGGTGTTAATTTAGTTGATTTATTTTAAATAAATGATAGTGTCTTTGACATATCAAGCTAAGTTAACGTCTCTGTCACTTAATGGCTTTATTTATTTATCCATCATAAAGATCACAGAAATATTGGGTAAACTGAAAAAGAAAAGAATCCGTGAAATTACTATTCAATCTGAATAAGTAAATTAATTAAGGATAAAGAGGTCAGCTTAATACTGACCCCTGTTAAAATCCTTTACATCTGGGTAGCACTATATGTGTTTAAAGACACAATATAGGGTCTCCCTCGTGTTCCCTTCACTCTGATGATACTGGAGCACTAGTTTAAAAGTTAGACAGGAGACTTATTTTTAATTTCTATGGAGCTTGCTGCTTCTGTCTGTTGCAGCTGTCCAGGGTGGGAAAGGGAGGGGGGTGGGGGGTCCATCACTGCCATTAATTTATATTTTCTTTCACTTTGCCAAGAACTGCACAGCCATCAACACATTAGACTGTATTACCTACCTTTCTTATACAAATTATTAGTAATATGAGTGGTCAGTTGGTGTTGTCAAGCTGGAACGTCAAAGGTTTAAACCACCCCGTCAAGAGAAGGAAGGTGCTCTCTCATTTAAAACAGTTAAATACAGGCATTGCTTTCCTGCAGGAGACTCACATTAGAAGTGACGATAGCAAACGATTACTGCAAACATGGCACGGGCAGAGTTTCCATTCCTCATTTCGAGCAAAGGCTCGGGGCGTCTCGATCCTCATCAGTCAAGACATTTCATTTGAACCTTTTCAAGTTAACTCAGATAAATATGGTCGTTTTGTGATTGTTTCCGGTAAATTGTACAACACACCAGTAGTGCTAGTTAACGTTTATGCCCCAAATACGGATGATGTTGGTTTCTTTGAGAAATTATTCTCACTGCTCCCGGACCTAAACACATACTCATTGATACTCAGTGGTGACCTGAATTGCTGGTTGGACCCAGTTTTGGACAGATCCTCTACAAACCCTGCCACAGCCAGCAGGTCGTCCCACACTATTCGTGCCTTTCTATCTAAGTATGGCCTGTGCGATGTATGGCGTTTTTTACACCCAGCTGAGAGAGAATATTCTTTTTTTTCTCATGTTCATCATTCATACTCGAGGATCGATTACTTTTTCATGGACAACAAACTTCTTCCCTCTGTCCGTGGCTGTGACTACCACAGTATTGTCATCTCAGACCATGCACCTGTCACTCTGTCTTTGTCCCTCCCTGACATTCCTATAAGGAGTAGACAGTGGAGATTCAATTCAACGTTACTGTCAAACAATGATTTTGTTACATTTATAGAAAAAGAAATAACCTTCTTTCTATCCATAAACAGAACTCCTGGGATCCCATTGTCAACCGTTTGGGATACCCTTAAGGCCTATCTTAGGGGACAAATCATTTCATATACCGCCCGGCTGAGGCAAAAATCTCAAAAAGAAAGAACTGATTTAGCCCAGCAGATAAAAGAAATTGATCAACAATATGCTCAAAACAAATGCCCTAATCTGTACAAAAAAAAGTAGAACTCAAAACTAAGTTTGATTTATTGTCTACATACTCAATAGAACAATCACTTTTGAAAAGTAAATCATCATTTTACATACATGGAGAAAAGTCAGGAAAACTACTGGCAAATCAGTTGAAGGGTGCCATGGCTAAACAAATCATCCCTAAGATCCAATTAGAGAACGGCACCACAACTCTAGATCATTTACAAATTAACAGAGCATTTAAGGACTTTTATTCCCATTTATATACTTCAGAATCCCAAACCAACAAGAATTTATCTTCTCAGTTTTTCGAAAAGACCAACATGCCAAAACTCACACCCAACCTGAAAGATGCACTGGAGATCCCAATATCCCTGACAGAAATTGTGTCAGCTGTATCGGTAATGCAGTCTGGCAAATGTCCGGGTCCTGACGGCTTCCCTGCTGAATTTTTTAAGAAATTTTCTTCATTACTTTCCCCACTCCTACACTCGGTTCTCTTAGAGTCATTTGACCAAGGATCCCTTCCGAAATCTTTTTTAGAGGCCTGCATTACCCTCATTGCAAAGAAAGGAAAAGACCCAACTCACTGTTCCTCTTATCGACCAATCTCCCTTTTAAATACAGACGCCAAAATTTTAGCCAAAGTTCTTGCTCAAAGGTTGGAAAAGATCCTTCCTTTGATCATATCAAAAGACCAGACTGGATTCATTAAAGGCAGGCACTCCTTTTTTAATGTCAGACGCCTTTTTGACATTATTTATTCTCCTTCGGATACTGTTCCTGAGTGTGTTATTTCCCTTGATGCAGAGAAAGCATTTGATCGGGTTGAATGGGACTACTTGTTTAATGTTCTTGACAAATTTGGTTTTGGCCCCAATTTCATTAGAGAGTCAGAGTCAGAGTCAGAGAGTCTTTATTGTCATTTGCACCGCATGTGGTACATGAGATGAAAACGAGATTATGTACACGAGGTCCCAGTTACATCCAACAACAAATGAAAGAGAAAAACAGTAATAACATCGAGAACTAACTAAGAAAAACATCAACTAGTAATACACTAAGCCTAATATAGTGGGAATAAACAGCAGCACGAACATGAGTTTGTATGAGCAGATGGTCACAGATGGTCACAGATGAACACAGCAACAAGAAAACATATCAGCATCACCATGATGTGATATTTTGCAGTGTTTATTTTAATTTTATTTTTATTTATTCATGAGTCTAACAGCCTCAGGGTAGAAGCTGTTCCTCAGTCTAGTGGTTCTACACTTGATGCTCCTCAACCTCCGTCCTGAGGGGAGTGGGGCAAAGAGTGAGTGTGCTGGATGAGTGAGGTCTTTCATGATGCAGGTGGCTCTTTTCCTGCATCTGGAGGTGTAAATGTCTGTGATGGTGGGGAGACTGACTCCAACAGACTTCTGTGCAGCCTTCACCACTCTCTGCAGAGCTTTCCTCTCTTCAACTGTGCAGCCTCCATGCCACACGTTGATGCTGGAGCACAGGATGCTCTCCACTGCACACCTGTAGAAGGAGGTGAGAACTGGGCTGCTCAGACCAGCTCGTCTCAGCCGTCTGAGGAAGTAGAGTCTCTGATGACCTTTCTTGATCAGGCTGGTGGTGTTGTTGCTCCAGCTGAGGTTATCATTCATGTGTACACCCAAGTATTTGTAGCTGGAGACCACTTCCACTGCAGACCCACCTATTATCAGTGGGGCATGGGTGTGTTTGTTCCTTCTGAAGTCCACAATCATCTCCTTTGTCTTCTTCACATTCATGTGAAGATTATTCTCTTTGCACCAGCTCTCCAGGTGTTCCACCTCCTGTCTGTAGCTGGACTCATCATTGTTTGTGATGCATCCCACCACCGCTGTATCATCTGCAAACTTAACAATATGACAGCCTGGAAGTGTGGCTGTACAATCATATGTGAGCAGAGTGAACAGAAGGGGGCTCAGCACACATCCCTGAGGAGAGCCAGTGCTGAGGGTTATGGTGGAGGAGGAGAAGTTGTGGATCTTCACGGACTGTGGTCTGTCTGTTAAGAAGTCTAGTATCCAGTTACAAATAGAGGGGCTTAGTCCAAGTGTAGATAGTTTGTCTATCAGAGTTTGGGGGATCATGGTGTTGAAGGCAGATGTGAAGTCCACAAAGAGCAGACGCACGTATGAGTCTTTCTGATCCAGGTGGGTGAGAGCAGTGTGGACCACGGAAGAAATGGCGTCCTCTGTTGATCGGTTCTCACGGTATGCGTATTGATGAGGGTCCTCATTGATGTTGACGGTTGCCTTGATGTGGGACATGACCAGTTTCTCAAAACATTTAGCGACTATCGGGGTGAGGGCCACCGGTCTATAGTCATTCAGACCAGTCACTGTGGAGCTCTTTGGGACTGGGATGATGGTCGCGGTCTTCAGGCAGGTGGGAACTGACTCCAGTGCAAGTGAGGTGGTGAAGATGTCAGCCAGCACCTCACAGAGCTGGTCCGCACATTCCTTCAGAACTTTCCCTGGGATGTTGTCTGGTCCGGTTGCTTTATGAGGATTAATCTTTCTGAGACTGCCTCTCACTTCTGCTGCGGACACCCTGAGATGCTCTTCATCTGGTGATGAGGTGAGTCTGGTGCTAGCAGGTCTGTTTGGATCATCAAAACGTGCATAAAACTTATTGAGGGCATCAGGCAGAGATGGGTCCCTGGGGCATTGTTTGTTTTTGCCTTTGTAATCTGTTATGCATTTAATACCCTTCCACATGCTCCGTGGGTCTTGTGAGGTGAACTGTCCCTCGATCCTCTGTGCATACGTGGCCTTGGCCTTCTTAATGCCATCCTTCAGTTCATTCCTGCTCTTTCTCAGTTCCACTTTATCTCCTGACTTGAATGCAGTGTCTCTGGCTGCTAGCAAGGCGTGAACTTCTTTATTTAACCAGGGTTTCCGGTTCGGGTAGGATTTCACATATTTTTTTATGGATACATTTTCAGAGCATGTACTGATGTAACCCAGGACTGAGGAAGCGTACAGTTCCATGTCCACTGAACTACCATCAGTGGCTGCTTCTCTGAAAACAGACCAGTTTGTCCTCTCAAAACAGTCTCTCAACATGGGGGAACTATCTTGAGGCCAGATTGTTATTTCTCTTTGTTCCGGCTTTGAGCGCCTGAGTGGAGGGAGTTCTCTTGGGGCCAGAATCAGAGAGTCGTGATCGGAAGATCCGAGCGCTGGGCGTGTCTTCGCCGTGTATGCCCCCTTTACATTTGTGAAGACTTGGTCGAGTATTTTATCTCCTCTCGTAGCTGCGAAGACGTTCTTATTGAAGGCTGGGAGGGACACTTGGAGATCTACGTGATTGACGTCCCCGCAAACAATGAAAAGCCCCTCAGGATATTTACACTGCAGCGAGGTGAGTAAGTCATGAATCTCTCCCTGGGCGTCATTAGCATTAGCATCGGGTGCTATGTAAATAACGCTGATTACGATCACTGAATAGTCACGTGGCATATAATGCGGCCTACATCTTATTGTGATCAACTCCACGGCAGCTGAACAAGCTCTTTTTATCACAGCACAGTTCGTGCACCAATCTTTGTGTACGTAAATACAAACACCGCCACCTCGCGTTTTCCCCGTAGTCTCGAAGCACCGGTCTGTTCTGAAAAAGAGCCGGTCGTCCAGCTCGTAAACAGAGTCTGGAGTCTCCTCAGAAATCCACGTTTCCGTAAGACAAAGCACGGAACATCTTCTCATCTCCTCCGACGTGGTTACCCTCAAACGAAGTAGATCCATCTTGTTGTCGAGTGAGCGAACGTTAGACAGGAAAAGAGCCGGCATCGGGGGTTTACCGGTTTTAGCGTCTTTCCGCATTCTCGTCATAATTCCTGCACGACAACCCCGCTTCTTTCCTCGTGAGCAGCGCTTTCTTTTCTTTCCCCTGGAGTGCATCTGCTTCCAGAAGGACGTTTTTAGCAGGTCCAATCTTCCGAGTTCTGATTTGAGTTCGTTGCTGATTTCAGCTGTGCCCTGTGGTAAATCCGCTCCAATTCTTAACAGATCAGTTCGGCTGTAATTCACCCGCAAAACACGCGCAGAGTCAGGTACAAAAACACTTTTAAAATTACTAAAAACTAGAGATGATCCGGGAACTCGTGAAGCTGCGGCTGCACTGAGCGCGGCCATCATTACATGGGTGCAATTAATTTACTCACATCCCACCACAACCATTCGTACCAACTCTCAGATATCAAAACCCTTCAGTCTACATCGAGGAACTCGCCAGGGATGCCCACTGAGCCCTATGCTCTTTGACCTGGCAATTGAACCTCTTGCCACTGCCTTGCGGTCCTGTGACACAATTTCAGGAATCTGGAGAGGCGATATGGAGCACAAGGTCTCCCTTTATGCTGATGACCTTTTACTTTTCATTTCTCATCCGACTGACACGCTGCCCTCCGTTTTATCATTACTTGAGGAATTTGGAATAAATTCTGGTTACAAATTAAACCTGAGTAAAAGTGTAATTTTCCCTGTCAATACCCTGGCGCAGACTCTTGACTTTGGTAAATGGCCTCTTAAAATTGAGAAGACAAAATTCTCTTACCTGGGTGTTACAGTTACGAGGAGGTATAAAGATTTATATCAAGAAAACTTTGTCTCTCTGTTGAATCAGACAAAGCAGGCATTATCCCGATGGTCACCGCTTTCCATTTCCCTCACAGGCCGTATTAACTCAGTCAAGATGGTCACTTTACCTAAGTTTTTATATCTTTTTCAAAATATTCCTGTTTTTATCCCTGGTTCATTCTTTGTTCAGTTAGATTCCATCATTTCATCATATCTGTGGCAAGGAAAACGTCCACGCTTAAATAAGACACATCTCCAAAAAACTAAGGCCGCAGGCGGTCTTGCCCTTCCAAATTTCCGCTTTTATTATTGGGCAGCAAACTTACACTGTCTAGCATTCTGGTCATTCTATTACAACAGGCCTGACAGCCCTGACTGGGTAGAGATGGAGTCACAGTGTTCTGGGAAATGGTCCTCCGTGGCTTTCTTGGGATCCTCACTCCCGCTTCCACCACTTACAACTGTTATAAATCCAGTTATAAAACACTCACTAAAAATCTGGGCACAATTTCGTAAATGTTTCAATTTCTCTAGTTTCTCTCTCTATAGCCCTATCATGTCTAACCAACTTTTCAAACCCTCATCTCAGGACTCTGTTTTTAAAGAATGGCAAAGAAGGGGTATAGTACGCTTCAATGACTTGTTTCTCAATAACACTTTAGCTTCATTTCAACAACTATGTGAAAAATTTGGTCTTCCCCAGTCCAATTTTTTCAGGTATCTCCAAATACGGCACTTTATTACTCTTCATTTGTCCAGCCTCTCCATTTCAACCGATAGCAGTATTGTTGACACTATTCTTTCTCTAGACCCAAATAAAAAACAGTCCATTTCATTCATTTACAGTAAACTATTGGATTTGAAGCGTGCTTCCTCAGATAAAATCAAAGCTGCTTGGGAAGAGGATCTCGGCTCCTCTATTTCAGAGGACTCTTGGACCTCCATACTCAAACTGGTGAGCTCCAGTTCTCTCTGTGCTAGACATTGTCTAATACAATTTAAAGTGGTGCACAGAGCTCACATCTCTAAACTGAAATTGTCCTCTATGTATCCTGATGTCAGCCCATACTGTGTGAGATGCAAACATGCTGAAGCCTCTCTCTCCCATATGTTTTGGTTTTGCCCATCTCTGAACAAATATTGGCGGGAAATCTTTCAGACTTTATCACATGTACTAGATACACGCCTGAACCCTGACCCACTGATTGCTCTGTTTGGTCTTGTAGAGGGCATGACACACCTAAATAAAAACCAACAACATGTAATATCGTTCACCTCTCTCCTGGCCAGACGAGCTATTTTGCTTAGGTGGAAAGAACCGTTTCCACCCACTCACGCTCAGTGGTTGGCTGACATCATGTCCTGTTTAAAGCTGGAGAAAATCAGATTCACACTCCAACAGAAAGAGGGTAAATTTGAGAATGTCTGGGGACCTTTCCTGAATCTGTTCCAGTCTCTTTGACAACACAACTCATTCAGGTTAATGCAGTCTCTTGGCTATTTTACCTTTTATTTATTTTTTTCCTTTTCTTTTGGCAGTGATTGGGTAGGGATTATTTTCTACATGTTGTAACTTAGATTGATTGTTGTGTTTTTTTGTTGTTGTTGTTGTTGTTGTGTTTTTGTTGTTGTTGTCTGAAGAAAAAAAAAGAAAAATTCAATAAAAAAGATCTTGAATTTGAAACCTCAAAAAAAAAAAATATATATATCTATAAAATAAACTGAAGGTTCTGGCATTGACATTTGCAAAGAGTGGCACAGCAGCATATAAGTTAATGTACACAGTATATGTATGAGGTAGTTGATGTTGGTATAGAGGCAAAGTGGCATATGCAGTAAGGCACATTTGGCATCCTAATGGTGCATTCACACCTAACAGCGTTTCAACGGCAGGAGCGTCCAGCTTACATGCAAAGTCAATGGGGGACGCGCTTCCAGCCGCGTCTTGGTGTCGGGCGTCACATCATGTGCGTGTTGAGCGTGATGGAAAGCGTTTTTCCGTGCATGTGAACCCGCGTCAGCCTCGAAAGCACACGTTGATTTAGCTGAAGATTTTGCGGTTCAAACATTCAAACGCCGTTCAACTCTCCCTGATTGGTTGATCAGGGAGAGTCGGGGGGAGAAGAGAGGGGGTCAGGGAGAGAGGGGGAGAGTCCCTATGTGACGCGGAAACGATTGCGCAACTATGTGACGTATTGTTTGTGGGACACAGAAAAAACCCGCAGAGTCATGGACTATGGAAAAGAAACTCATTGTAGCTATGTGTTTGCGACAAGTCCTTCACGACCAGTCGTCTGCTATACAGAGACAGAAATAAAAAGCTCCTCGCCTGGCGGAGTGAAGTGAGGACTCGGTATACCGGTAAGCTCCTCCCACACACCCCGCAGCAGTTTCGCGTTCTGGCGTTCTGGTCTGGACACCAAGTGCGTCCACTTGCGTGCGTGACGAGCTTTTTGGAAGTTGAAACGCTGTTTGGTCTGGACGTACCATTAGATAAGGCTAGTCAGAGAATACAGTATATGTATCAGCAGTAGTGTAGATATAAAAGTAGTGTAAATGTAAACAGTAGTAATAAATGTAAAGCAGTAGTAATAAATGTAAACCGTATTAATAAATGTAAACAGTGAATGTAAACAGTAGTATGACTATAGGCAGTAATGTAATACAAACATTAGTGCAAATATGAGAAGTAGTGCAAACTGAATGAGCACATGACCGAGAGTTTAGTGAATAACCCGTTTGATGACACAGAGTCCAGTGTTAAAAACTTTGTGTTGAGTGGTAATGTGTGAGAAAGTTTTTTGTGTTAAGGCAGTTCAAATGGGAGGGGAGGCAGAGCAGGCAGAGTGTTTAGCATTCTGACTGCCTGATGAACAGAGCTGTCTCTCAGTCTGCTGGTACGAGCCTGGAGACTCCTCAGTCTCCTCCCTGATGGCAGCAGTCTAAAGCGGCTGTGTAGTGGGTGTGTGGGATCACCTGCCATGCAGTGGGCTTTCCGAGTGAGGCGTTTGCTGTGTAAGTCCTGCAGTGAGGGCAAGGAGGTGCCGACGATCTTCTCAGCTGCTCTCACGATGCGCTGGAGGCTCTTGCGGCATGATGCAGTACATGCACCAAACCACACCGTGATGCAGCTGGTCAGGACACTTTCTATGGCACCCCTGTAGAAGGTGCACATGATGGGGGTTGAAGCTCCAGCCCTTTTCAGCTTGCGGAGAAAGTAGAGGCGCTGGTGAGCCTTCTTGGCCAGTGCTGCAGTGTTCCTGCTCCAGGACAGGTCCTTCGAGACGTGCACTCCCAGGAACTTGGTGCTGTCCACTCTCTCCACTGCGGTGCTGTTGATGGTCAGAGGGGCATGTTGTGCATCCCTCTTCCTGAAGTCCACGACAATCTCCTTTGTCTTCTCCACGTTGAGAGTGAGATTGTTGTGTCCGCACCACAAGGCCAAGCGGCTCACCTCGTTCCTGTAGTCCGTCTCATCGTTGTTGCTGATGAGACCTACCACTGTTGTGTCGTCCGCAAACTTGATGAAGTGGTTGGAGCTGTACGATGGTGTGCAGTCGTGTGTTAGCAGGGTGAATAGAAGGGGGCTCAGCACACATCCTTGTGGGGCCCCTGTGTTCAATGTGATGGTGCTAGATGTGTTACTCCCGATCCGTACTGTCTGTGGTCTCCCGGTCAGGAAGTCTAGCAGCCAGTTACACATTGAGGTGTTCAGCCCCAGACTGTCCAGTTTATGGATGAGCTGTTGGGGGATGATGGTGTTGAATGCCGAGCTGAAGTCGATGAACAGCATTCTAACATAAGAGTCCTTCGTGTCCAGATGTGTGAGAGCTGTGTGGAGGGCAGAGGAGATGGCATCGTCGGTTGAGCGATTAGGTCGGTATGCAAATTGGAAGGGATCCAGGGAGGCAGGGAGGACAGATGTGATGCTTTTCATGACTAGCCGTTCAAAGCACTTCATCAGGATGGGGGTGAGTGCTACTGGGCGATAGTCATTGAGGCATGCGGGCGTTGCCTTCTTTGGGACAGGGATGATGGTGGTGGCTTTGAAACAGGTGGGGACGATGGCCTGGCTCAGTGAGATGTTAAAGATGTCCGTGAAGACCGCTGCGAGTTCCCCTGCACAGTCCTTCAGCACACGACCAGGTATGTTGTCAGGACCAGAGGCCTTCCGGGCGTTAATCTTGATAAATGATCGCCTTACGCTGTCTGAGGACAGCGCCAGCACCTGGCCATCAGGAGAGGGGGGAGTTTATGTGCAGGTGTGCTGTTACTTGCCTCAAACCGAGCAAAGAACTCATTCAGTTCATTCAGCGTAGAGGTTGAGCTGTCACAGGTCTGGGGGGATGGTTTGTAGTTTGTGATGGTCTGTATTCCCTGCCACAGACTGCGTGTATCCTTGCTGTCCTTGAAACGGTGAGCTATTTTCCTGGAATACTGCTTCTTGGCCTTTCTGATGCCCCAATCCAGGTTCTTTCTGGCTGCCCTCAGGCCCACCTGATCTCCCGCTTTGAAGGCAGCATTCCTGGCTCTCAGGAGTCTGTAAACCTCAGCTGTCCATATGCTTTTTCTAAATCCACAAACACACAATGGAGTTCTTTCTGACCCTCTCTGTACTTCTCTATCAACATCCTCAAAGCAAAGATGCATCTGTGGTGCTCTTTCTCTGCATGAAACCATACTGCTGCTCACTTCTTGTCTAAGCCTTCCTTCCACAATTCTCTCCCAGATCTTCATTGTGTGGCTCATCAACTTAATTCCCCTGTAGTTGCTACAACTCTGTACATCACCCTTGTTCTTAAAAACGGGCACCAGCACACTTCTTCTCCATTCTTCAGGCATTTTCTCACTCTCACATATTCCATTAAATATCTGAGTCAAAAACCTAATTGCCATCTCTCCAAGACATTTCCAAACCTCCACTGGTATATCATCAGGTCCTACTGCCTTCCCCTTCTTCATTCTTTTCAGAGCTTTCCGAGACTTCACCCTCACTAATCTTTCCCACTTCCTGGTCCACAATTTCTATGACCTCCACTCTTCTTTCTCTTTCATTCTCTTCATTCATTCATTGAAAAGTTTTGTACAGTGTATGTAAACATCTGGTTTCAGCTGTGGCACATGTTTCCCGTTTCATCAGGTCCAACTTTACTCTTTGAGAAGCTCAGCAAAGGAGGGAGCAGAGGGAGGCGGTTTTATGCCTGTTCAGCCTGTCGGGACAGGAAAGACTGCAGCTTTTTTCAGTGGGAGGACGAAAAGGTCACTCCTCCTGACAGTCTTTTCTGGCTAAGCATCTCACATTTGTAAAAATGTATGTAACAAATTGTTTAATGTATTCACCTAAAGGTGTCAGAGGCCCGTCTGCTGGCACGAGAGGTGAAGAACAAGTCCAAGAGGCTGCCCTTCACTCAGCAGGAGTACCGTGGGAGGTGAGAGGTCCACGTCTCTGCTGAGCAACATCTGACTCTCTGTGAAACCTCTGATCTGTGTCCCTCAGGCTGGAGACATTCATCTCCCTTCCTTTGGATCAGAAGAAGTTCTGTGAGGATTGTCAGACTCTGCTCCTGCCAGAGGAGCACGGAGCCCACTCCCCTCACAGAACCTCAGCTGTCACCGCAGCCCAGCTCAGGAGGCCCAGTGTCCTGCTGCGTCCTCTGGACAACAAGAAGAGCAATGCCCAGTACCTGTTCTCCGATCGCAGCACTCTCTTCCTGCTGGATGCCTTAGTCAGCCTGGGATACAGGAAGGCTGTGTGCGTGGGCACGCCCAGGTGAGGACCATCAGAGACTGTTCAGAAAGGCGACCAAATCACAAAATCTCTGAACTGTACAGCGAAATGTCCTATAAGATTAGTTTCTTCATGTTGTGTCTGAGAACATAAATTATTCTGTATATCAGGGGTGCCCACACTTTCTCAGCATGGAGCTCCTTTTAAATTGACCAAGTCAAAGTGATCTACCTACTATAAGCCCCGTTTACACTAGGGTTGAATCCACTAAGTCGATTGTAGGACATCTCGCGACTTTTTGAAATTCACTTCGACTAGTGGCAGTCAGTGATTATGTCACATGCCACATGATTAGCTTTGGCATTGCTGGCTATAAAACAGATTCGTCCAAGCAGATGGAAGGTGAGGAGCAGACCAAACAGGTAGAAATTCAACAACAGTGTGGAAGTATTTCACTAAAGTCCAAAAAAGCTAAGTCTGGTCCTCTGGACCAGACTTAGCTTTTTTGGATTTTTCTACCTGGATTATTGAGCATGCATCAAGGTATTTCACTAAAGATGATGCAGTTTTTTGTTTAATTTTATTTAAAGGGGACCACACATGCAAAATTCACTTTTTAATGTTTTTTTTACTCAACTTTGGGTATTTACTTCATAAAAAACAGTCCTTGTGCCAAAAAAATGCACCCAGTGGTTTATTTACTCTAAGTAGATTTATTTGTCTGTGATAAAAACGGTTCGTTTCACACTTCCTGCGGTTTGTGACGTCACAAACCGCAGGACAACCTACACCAAACCTGAGTCCAGCCCCTCACCTAGCAACCCCTGGTGCGGCTCAACCCATTTCAGTATAATAGACGTCAAGGTTGCCGAGCAGTTTTGGAGCTGACCCGGCGGTCATTTATTTATTTATTCATTTATTTAGCCCCCGAGGGGCCAGCCACGCAGCACATCTTGAGTAAAACCAGAATGTTTTATTACCTTGTTTGAACTCTGTCTCGTTGAAACTGTGCACACACACACTCTCGCGGGGCAACAGTCTGAAACGTACAAGCACCACTGATCGATATACTTTTCAGATTAGCAATTTATTTATTTTAAGAATACCTTTCACTTCATCAAAATCTAATCAAAACTCCAGCGTTCTAAAAGTAGGTGGTTGTATTTGTTTCTTATACGATGAAGGACTGCTTTTGCTCAACTGCGCCTGTAGGTCTGTGAGATAAATGGCTGGTGTCGCACCCAAAGGACCGGGGTTCGCTTCCCGGCCACGGCATCTTTTTTTTTTTTTGTTTCGGAGAGATCGGGTGAGGGCTGCAGGGAGCTGCTGGCTTTTGAGGACCGTGTGGGTCCGGTCAGAGGTTGCCTCATACGGATAAATTAACTGGAAACACTCGGTGAACTTTGTGTGTGTCTGGATTGGATGTGCAACCGCGGATCGAAGCGCCGCATGCAACTAGCGGAGCTACGCGGGCTGTTTGTTACCGAAGGAGGAGGAAGAGCTAATTTTAGCCTCGGATTCGGGAGGGCATGATAAAAGGAGCAGCTAATGGCGGCGCGCACAAACAGCTTTCGGTAAGTTATCTTAAGCTAGCACTAACAGTAAGTCAAACGAGTAATAAAAAAAGCTAATTTTAAAACAACAGATTTGAGATACTGGCAGTTACAGAGGGCGGAGACAGAGTTTTGACGGGCGTGGACTTCAGAGCTCATTATCATAAACCGGTCGTTTAGAATGGAAGTTAGAAATGGCAGAATTAAAAAGGGTATAATTTATTATCTAAGAATTATTTTGTGTATTAAATTCAATGAACAGGGTCTGGATAGCACACAGATATACCATAAAAATTTAAAAAACCCATCTGAGGTCCCCTTTAATTCACAGTGGGATCCCACCACTGCCTGCCTCCTGTTTTTATTTTAATTTTATTATTATTTATTTATTATTATTTATTAATTTTACTAAATAATATAAAAACAGGTGTGCACTCCACCAGAGAATCCACCACCAAGAATATTTAAGTTTGTGGATTAAATAAAATGAAACAACTTTTGCAGCTAATGGTACGTTCACACCGGCTGCAGGAGCGTCCGGTTTACATGCAAAGTCAATGGGGGACGCGCCTCTAGGGGTCGTGCGTCGCGTCACGTCCGTTTGGAGCGGCACGGCAGAGCATTTTCCATGCATGCGGTGCCCGCAGCAGCCGCCATAGCTCGACTTGAACAATCTGAACTTTCGCCGCTCAACGCGTCTTGACAACCAATCAGGGAGAATTCACAGCTATGTGACGTGGTAACGAGGGGACGGATGTTGCGCAAGTGTGACGTATTGTTTGTGAGACACAGAAACAACCCGCAAATTCGTGTTCAAGTATGGAGGAGAAACTCACCGTTGCTGTGTGTTTCCATCCAGTCCCTGCCTGGCGGAGTGTCAGTGAGGAAGTCGGGATATCGGGTAAGTTTTGAATTGTAAACTCCTCCCACACCCCGACGCCACTGCCGCTGCTGCTTCTCGTTCCAGTCTGAACACCAGTGCGTCCACCTTGAGGCGTTTCGCGCTTTTTGGCCGCTCAAAACGTGTTCGGTGTGAACGTAGCATTAGTAATAGTTTTAGTTTTCCTGTTACTTATTTATAGTATGATAAATGGTAGGAACTCCCAATGTTTTGTTTTTTTTGTTTGTAAATCCACAACTTCTCCTCCTCCACCATCACCCTCAGCACTGGCTCTCCTCAGGGATGTGTGCTGAGCCCTCTTCTGTTTACTCTGCTCACATATGATTGTACAGCCACACATCCAGGCTGTCATATTGTTAAGTTTGCAGATGATACAGCTGTGGTGGGATGCATCACAGATAATGATGAATCCAGCTACAGACAGGAGGTGGAACATCTGGAGAGTTGGTGCAAAGAGAATAACCTTCACATGAATGTGAAGAAGACGAAGGAGATGATTGTGGACTTCAGAAGGAACAAACACACCCACACCCCACTGTATATAGGTGGATCTGCGGTGGAGGTGGTCTCCAGCTACAAGTACCTGGGTGTACACTTGAATGATAACCTCAGCTGGAGCAATAACACCACCAGCCTGATCAAGAAAGGTCATCAGAGACTCTACTTCCTCAGACGGCTGAGACGAGCCGGTCTGAGAAGCTCAGTCCTCACCTCGTTCTACAGGTGTGCAGTGGAGAGCGTCCTGTGCTCCAGCATCAACGTGTGGCATGGAGGCTGCACAGTTGCAGAGAGGAAAGCTCTACAAAGAGTGGTGAAGGCTGCACAGAAGTCTGTGGGAGTCAGTCTCCCCACCATCACAGACATTTACACCTCCAGATGCAGAAAAAGAGCCACCTGCATCATGAAAGACCTCACTCACCCAGCACACTCACTCTTTGCACCACTCCCCTCGGGACGGAGGTTGAGGAGCATCAAATGTAGAACCACTAGACTGAGGAACAGCTTCTACCCTGAGGCTGTCAGACTCATGAATAAATAAATAATAAGAATAAACACTGCAAAATGTCACATCATGCTGATGCTGATCTGTTTCTTGTTGCTGCGTTCATCTGTGACCATCTGCTCATGTTCGTGCTGCTGTTTATAATGATGTTTTTCTACTACATTAGGGCTTAGTGTATTACTAGCTGATGTCTCTCTTAGTTAATCCTAGATGTTATTATTGTTTTTCTCTTGCATTTGTTGTTGGATGTAACTGGGACCCTGTGTACATAATCTCGTTTTCAACACATGTACCACATGCGGTGCAAATGACAATAAATTCTCTCTGACTCTGACTCTAAATAATAAATTAAGTTTTTTTTGTTGCCATTTTTTAAATTTGTATTTTTAGCATCTTGAGTTTCTATGACATCAACTAGTCGATGCAGACTCGACTATTATCATGTTAATGTCGACTTTAAAAAATATGTAGGTGTTCATCCCTTAGTGCACACAGAACAACATCTGGAGACTTAAATGATTTTTCAGCATTTATTGGGAGTGACAAACAAAAAATGAGTGGGTTTACATGAAAATGCTGTAGTTTCCATGTCAGTCAGGTTGCCAGATAAGAAATAATGAACTGTAGTACTGTGGCTTTAAAATGATAGTATTTTGACCTAAACTGTCATATGCGCTGAGTAAAGATATTCTAAGATGAGGTGTGTG
>JBBPBX010009083.1:12218-55195 GCA_038048925.1 Garcialebias charrua | reverse complement strand
AACTGAAGTAATTGTTTGTCAAATAAGGCTTGTTGTTCCAACAACAGTTGGAGATCCTTTAACTTCTGGAGCCAACTTTATTCAAGATGGCCGCCACATTGCTCGGCCTGTTTTCTTTCATGTAAACAAGTGATGAGTTGCTGCAATCACAAACACAAGAAGATCTTAGAGGAGGCGTCAAGTGGACTTGACTCATGGGTGGGGATGGAGCCGAGGAGCAGCGGACCAGGACTGGCATGGGTTTGTGTCTGTTGATTGACAGGCATGCTGAGTGGCAAGATGATGACATCATCAGCAGACTCACAGGTGGCAGCTTCCTCACTGTGAGAGTGGGGATTAACTGAAGTATGGAGGAGCTGTTTACTGAAGAACCCTGGAAATGCACCAGAGATCTCCTCATTGTGTTTTTGTGTGTATAAGTATGTGTATCTGCTGGAAGTTTAGCCCCTCTCTCTGTAGTTACTGCTTGCACAACAACAAAGCTGCTTTCTCCTCACATCTCACAGGATTCAGGAGCACAGCAGCAAGTGGAAGGGGTCACTGGGTTCTACTCCTCTGGGCTCGTGGACTCATGTCTGGGGTCAGCAAGTTTTGCAGATAAGATTGCTGATGTGACAAAACAGGAGCCGGAGTAATTATTAACAATTAATGTGTTCCACAGATCAACAATGATGTCCCCCATGATGAGGAGGACATTGTCTGCGGGCAGTGGAGTGTGCAGGTAAATGTGTGTGTGTGGGTGGGTGGTTGTAAGCTTGAGCTTCAGTGTTCCCAGAGCACCTGTACATTCTGCACTGCTGACCACACCAGGATTCATGTGTCTGAAGTGCTTGTTTCATCTGGTCAAACTATGAAGGCCTTGAAGGAATGCATATTGCCCGCCATTTTCCACCCCATCTTAAAACTATGATCATTTTATGCCGAGGAATAACGGAGTTTTTGCATTTTATGGTCAAAACTTCTGTGTAAAGTTCAGTGCATTTACAGGTGCTGGTCATAAAATTAGAATATCATGAAAAAGTTTATTTATTTCAGTAATTCCATTCAAAAAGTGAAACTTGTATATTATATTCATTCATTACACACAGACTGATATATTTCAAATGTTTATTTCTTTTAATGTTGATGATTATGACTGACCACTAATGAAAACCCCAAATTCAGTATCTCTGAAAATTAGAATATTATTTAAGACCAATAAAAAAGAAGGATTTTTAGAAATGTTGGCCAACTGAAAAGTATGGACATGAAAAGTATGAACATATACATCACTCAATACTTAGCTGGGGCTCCTTTTGCCTGGATTACTGCAGCAATGCGATGTGGCATGGAGTTGATCAGTCTGTGGCACTGCTCCGGTGTTATGAGAGCCCAGGTTGCTCTGATAGTGGCCTTCAGCTTCTGAATTGTTGGGTCTGGCATATCCCATCTTCCTCTTCACAGTACCCCATATATTTTCTATAGGGTTGAGGTCAAGCGAGTTTGCTGGCCAATTAAGAACAGGGATACCATGGTCTTCAAACCAGATACTGACAGTAACTTTGGCACTGTGTGCAGGTGCCAAGTCTTGTTGGAAAATGAAATCTGCATCTCCATAAAGTTGGTCAGCAGCAGGAAGCATGAACTGCTCTAAAACTTCCTGATAGACTGCTGCGTTGACCTTGGACCTCAGAAAACACAGTGGACCAACACCTGCAGGTGACATGGCACCCCAAACCATCACTGACTGTGGAAACTTGACACTGGACCTCAAGCAACATGGATTCTGTGCCTGTCCTCTCTTCCTCCAGACTCTGGGACCTTGATTTCCAAAGGAAATTCAAAATGTACTTTCATCAGAGAACATGACTTTGGACCGCTCAGCAGCAGTCCCAGGCGAGACGCTTCTGACGCAGTCTCTTGTTCAAAAGTTGCTTGACACAAGGAACGCAACAGCTGAAACCCATGTCTTGCATACGTCTGTGCGTGGTGGTTCTTGAAGTGCTGACTCCAGCTGCAGTCCACTTTTTGTGGATCTCCCCCACATTTTGGAGTGGGTTTTGTTTCACCATCCTCTCCAGGGTGTGGTTATCCTTGCTTGTACACTTTTTTCTACCACATTGTTTCCTTCTCTTCCCCTCTCTATTAGTGTGCTTGGACACAGAGTTCTGTGAACAAGCAATGACCTTTTGTGTCTTGCCCTCCTTGTGCAAAGTGTCAATGGTCGTCTTTTGGACAACTGTCAAGTCAGCAGTCTTCCCCATGATTGTGTAGCCTACAGAACTAGACCGAGAGACAATTTAAAGGCCTTTGCAGGTGTTTTGTGTTAATTAGCTGATTAGAGTGTGGCACCAGGTGTCTTCAGTATTTAAACTTTCACAATATTCTAATTTTATGAGATACTGAATTTGGGGTTTTCATTAGTTGTCAGTTATAATCATCAACATTAAAAGAAATAAACATTTGATATACAAAGTATATCAGTCTGTGTGCAATAATGAATATAATATAAGTTTCACGATTTGAATAGTCTTACTGAAATAAATCAATTCTTTCATGCTATTCTAATTTTATGACTAGCAGCTGCACATGCTACACCAACAGCTCGCCTGCAACCAATTAGAGCTCAAATAAGTGTCAGAGATGACTCTCAGCTACCTCACCAAATTTGAGCTCAACATCTATTAAAAATGATTGACATGTAGCCATTTATGTGTTGGCCGAGGTCTATTAGCTGTGGTGGCCATCTTGAATTGGGTTGCCTCCAAAAGTTAATAGCTGTATAGCTGAGTGGCCACAGGCCAAAAGTGGCTTACCATATTTTCCAAGTTTAATGCTCACAGAGTACTTAAAATTTATTTTTTCCTTTTCTGGTTAATTTAAGCCTTTAAGCCTTAGCACTTTGAGATTTTTATTAATGAAAGGTGCGGTATGAATTGAATTAATTATTATTATTATTATTATTATTATTATTAAGCCTGTTTGTACAAAAATCGGAGCACTGTAATCATATTATTGCCAGTCACTGTCACTGTTATTAACTTGAAAGCATGGCACCTCCAATAATTTATGGACAAATCCTAAATACTGGTATCACTTTTTTGGTTATCTACAGTACCAAGAGTATCTAAATAACATATTTCTGTCCTAAAGTATACATAATATATTAGCATTAATGTTTATTTCATAAAGATTACTGAACCTAATTGGAAATATTTAAAGACATCGCTGTAATTGGTTAAAAATTAGCCTGTTTTACAAAGTAGTAGTATCATAGCAGATGTTCATCCTTTAGATATTTTTTTGAGAGTTTCAAAATACAGTACCTGCCCTTGGGTTCATGAGATATTTTGCTAACAGGCAGATAGGGTTGACTCCAAGTGTTAGTCCCGAAGTTTTAATAAAAAATCTTGAGTATTGAGCATGGAGTCTTAAGGATGTCTTTAACCTACAAAGTACCTCTACACAGAAGTTCATCTGTTAAAACAATTGACTCGTCACCTTTTTTGTGTTGGCTGAGTACGATTAGATGTGGCAGCCATTTTGAATCAAATCGGCTCCAATAAGTTGTAGATCGAATGATGACTTACTGAGTTTTATAAAAATTTGTTCACCGGTTCATGACATAAATCACAGCACATTATTCATTGAAAACTAACTACAGTATGATGCATGGCTCATTTCTGTAGATGTGGTTGAAAGCCTGATGAAAACTACAACGTGAGAATATGATGTTTGGTTTTGCTCACATATTTTCTGGTTTTGTGAGAACATGTGAGCCAAAAACAATCTGCCTGACATTTCAGAATCAGAATACCAGTAAGCTTTATTATCATTGCATGGAGATACATCGAGAACCACTAGATGTCAGATTTCTCTCAGTCCTGTGTGAAAGCTGCTCTGACATGCAGGCTGCCTCCACTTCTGACTCCTGATCTGAACCAGGAAAAATAAGAGCAAAAATCAATCATTAGCAAATCCATCACCAGCTTTATTAACAAATCAATCACTGATGCATCATGAACTCATAGCTTTGTGTTATTGATTGACTGTGTTGTCACGAGTTAATCCCAGACAGGATTAAGATTCTGCTCTGGACACCCCCCAGAGCTGAAGGTGTATTTAAAGATGGCTCCCTCCTCTGATTGAGGCTTCACTTGATTAAAGGGGGGGTCACACAAAACTGACTGAGACAAGGTAAGAGGTTGGGCTTTATCTACATATTTACAAACAGATATGTGTTAAAGGTCTGGAAACCAGAAAAATTATGATACATTTTGTTGCTAAATACTCAAAAAAATGAGTTTGGATTACACAAACATTAAAGAAGTAACGTATTAAATTAAACAAAAATATATATTTTACTCAAAAATATTTTTTCTTATATTAAATTCATGTTGTTTCAACACTTTTTATTTCTGTAGGGCAAAAATATCAATAAATCCACTGTTTCTTTTTAAATGTTCCAGGATAACTTTCATGTTCTTGCATAAATAAACTCCACAGGTCACTCTTTATGTTTGCCTGTTATGTTAAGGTGTCTAAAAGAGCTCTGAATATACCTGAAAATAAATACTTATTCAATTAACGGTAACTCAAAAACCTTTTTAATCGACCCTTTTAAAATCATTTGAATTCAGATGTTTTTAATTCTTGCTTCCTCTTTAAAAAAAAAAGACATTTTGTGAAACTTGTTTCCATATTTTCAAACGTTAACTCAAGTTCTTATTTTAGTGTAGTGTGAATGCTGACTCAGCAATGATTGCTCTCCTGTTTTTTTATTGTTCCATGTGTTTTTGTTTATTTGTTTGTTTTGTTTCTGTACAATTTTGTTACAGTACTTCTTCATCCTTGTTCTGTTTTAGTCAAAATGTTCCTCTCATTCAGGAGCTGGTAGCTTTGATTTGAGTTTTTTTTAAGTGTTTTGCTTTTCAACTTATATAACTTTACTTAAAAATATTATTGTAAAATACAGTAAGATCTCTTTCATTTATTCAAACCACTGTTCTCATTAAAATCTGTTTCAGCACACATCCCTCTGTTTTTGTCTTCTTTTGCTAATTGTAGCTACCAGCTGTTCCACTACATTTTTTTAACAACATTTTTACTAGCCATTGGTTGTGTTTAGGTAGCTACTTTTAGCTTTTAGCTAGTCCTTTGATTCTTTTAGCTAGTCTTTGGCCACTTTTGGCTGGTCTTTTCCTACTTTTATATTTTACCTATCCTTTTTACTGTTTTGTCTTTTGGATATTTTTAGCTGGCTTTTTTCTACTTGTATATTTATCTAAACTTTTGCTGAAATTATTTAGCACTTTGCTCATTTTATTTTTTAGCTTTGTTATTTTAGTTTTTAGGTAGGCTGATACTGCTAGTTTAGTTACTTTTAGCTAAAATCTGGATTTCGCCCCCACCATAGCACCGAAACGGCTCTTGTAAAAATTACTAACGACCTTCTTCTTGCTGCTGACTCTGGACTTCTGTCCATCCTCATTCTTCTTGATCTAAGTTCTGCCTTCAACACCATCTGTCATTCTATCCTCCTCAACAGACTAACCTCCATTGGCATCTCAGGTACCCCGTTAGACTGGTTCAACTCCTATCTCTCTGACCGCACTCAATTCATTCAGCTTAAATCCTTCCGTTCCCAGTCTTCCCCTGTCTCCACGGGTGTCCCCCAAGGCTCTGTCCTCGGACCCCTCCTCTTCATCATTTACCTCCTTCCTCTAGGTCACATCTTCCGCAAATACGGCGTCCATTTCCACTGTTATGCTGATGACACACAGCTCTACTTGTCATCAAAACCTAACTCCACCCACCCACCCTCCATCCTCACCGACTGTCTCAATGAGCTAAATCACTGGTTTTCTAACAATTTCCTTCAACTAAACAGTAACAAAACAGAAATCATTCTTGTTGGTACCAAAAACTCTATTTCAAAATCAGAACATCTTCTCGTCCCCCTTAACAACTCTCTGCTATCCCCCTCCCCTCAGGTCAAGAGCCTCGGTGTCATCCTCGACACCACTCTCTCCTTCACTTCACACATCAACAATATTACTCGGTCTGCCTATTTCCACCTCCGTAATATTAACCGTCTCCGTCCTTCTCTCACACCCCGCTCCACAGCCATCCTGGTGCACAGTCTTGTGACTTCCCGTATTGACTACTGCAACTCCCTTCTCTACGGCCTCCCCAACAAATCTCTCCACAAGTTACAGATGGTCCAGAACTCAGCTGCCCGTGTCATCACTCAAACCTCCTACTATAACCACATCACTCCTGTCCTGCAGCAGCTCCACTGGCTCCCGGTTAAATCACGCATCATCTTCAAAATTCTACTCCTCACGTTCAAAGCTATCCACAACCTTGCCCCTCCTTATCTATCTGACCTCCTACAAATCTCCATCCCATCACGCTCTCTCAGATCCTCCTCTTCGCTACATCTCCATGTACCCTCTGCCCGCCTCTCCACCATGGGGAGCAGGGCCTTCACCTGCTCTGCCCCTCACCTCTGGAACGCTCTACCGCCAGACCTTCGAAACACCACCTCCCTTTCTCTGTTCAAGACAGCCCTGAAAACACATCTCTTTAGACTAGCTTATCATTAACTTTACTAAATGTATTTTTATTATTTTGCATTTTATAATCTTTATGTATTTTATATTTCAATTTGTCGCTGATAATGTTTGAACTGTATTGGTTTGTTAAGTGTCCTTGGGTCCTTGGGTGTCCTGAAAGGTGCTTTTAAATAAAATTATTATTATTATTATTATTATAAAATTTAGCTATTTTTAGCTTCTGATTTTATTTTCAGCTAACATTTTGCTGCTTTTAGTTAGTCTTTAGGCACTTTCTGGTTTCATTTAGCTGTTTGCAATATTTTGCTTTCAGCTAGCATTTTTCTACTTTTAGCTTGTCTTTTGCTACTTTTAGTAAGCCTATAGACTTTTAGCTAGGATTTAGCTTCTTTTAACTTTTAGCTACTGCTTGCTTCCTTTAGCTTTAGTGCTCAGCATCTTCACGCTTTAGCCACTTGAAGTCAGGTAAGTCAGCTCTCAGCGTTCACACTAGATCTCCCAGAAAACGTATTTCCTCTCGACTGTAACTTTTAATTTATTTTAAATATATGACACATGATTTTGTGAAGCGTCACATGCTGACGTGTCCCTGGGCAAGACACTGAACCCCTCATTGCCTCTGATGTGTGTCCCATCAGTGCATGAATGCAATAAAGCTCTGATCAGTCTTCGTAAAGGTATAGTAGAGTGCTGTATGGATGGGTAAATGAGGGCACAGATTGTAGTGTAAAGCACTTTGAGTATCTTGATGAGATAGATAGGAGCTATATAAGTACAGACCATTTAAATCATTTATTTTGTTTTGTTCTGATCGGCCCACAGATTTAGCTAAAGTATGTCAGAATCCTCTTACGTGTCCATTTAACCAAACTGAAACAGCTACCGTGCAGTCTGAACGTGAAACTGATTTCACACCGGATCAAAAGACAGTGAGGAGCACCGTCCAACAAACACATCACTGGGTTTGAGCAGAACTTTCTGCACGTGGACCAGCAGCACCAAGGTTGGGTTTCTTCAGCTGGGCTGTGTAGAAGCTGCTCCACTCAGACGTACAGATGAGAAGCTGCAGGAGGAGGCTGCACACGGTCCTAATGATGCACCCACTGTAATGACTGCCATTTCAGCTGCTGTAATTACTTCCATCCTCTCTGCTTTTAAGCAACACATTAGTATTCCCTATTTCACTGAAGTCTTTAAAACGGCAAAGTGAATGACGTACAACGGGGGTGAGGGGGAAGCAGACACTTTAAAGAGAGCAAACCTTTTGAATGGAGCCCCAGCTCTTTGATTTCTTACTGATCATGACTACCCTTTCATTTGTTGGGAGTTGAGGTGCAATCTCACCTCAAATCCAAGATAGCTGTACTTATCAGCAACAAGGGACGATTTTCCTGCTCTAAACTGCTCACATGTCGTGTAGCTCTGAGGCATGAGCTCATACGCTGACTCGATGGCCTCCACTGGGCTCGTTTTCCTGCTGCAGGTGGCTGATAAACACGTTCGCTCTCATCTGTTACCTCCGCAGACATGTCATCCGGTGATTTTAATGACTCCACACAGCTCTCAGAGCTTCTTATGTCCTCCTGCTGTTCGAGCTCGAGACCTCTGGACGGAGCTGAGTTACACTTCAGGGGATATTTGGGTTTATTTATTCATATTAGTTGTTTCTTTAAAATAAAAAATAAAAATCAGATTCTGTGTGTTTAAATGGATTCAAATACACAGATGGTCAATTTACACATCTTGTAATATGAAAAACCTGAAACGTAAGAAGAAAAAAAAAGACATTTCCACAGTTAGTTTTATACAGAGTGTCAAAATAATGAATTTTACTAACATTTATTTTTCATTTCTTATAAAACCGATAAATTTCATCTTTACATTTTATGTAGGTTTCTAAAATTTGGAATGGAATGAAAGTAATATTTTTATAAGCAATATTGGTACTTGTCAGTCAAGCAAAGATGTTGCCTTCAAAGTAAAGGTCAGGGATGACTCTCAGCTACTGCCACACCAGGTCTTAACTCCGTATCTGTAAAACTGACTGAGTTGGAGTCGTTTAAGTGGCGGCCATCTTGAATTGAGTTGTTCAGTTGTAGATGTGCAGCTGGTGTTTCGGAGAGTTTTAAATTGTGTCGTCCAGTTCCTGAGACATTTTGTCAACACATAAAACACACAAGCACTCATGGATGTCACATGATTGCCCACCACCGTATAAAACTTGGTACTATAGCAAATTAGATTGATATACCATATTTTCAGATATGAGGCACATTAAGCGAAACAAGTTCATTTAGACAGATTTAAGTGCCGTGTACCATATAAAATTGGTTTGAGGTCAGTAAGCACAACCAGAATTAATATGCAAGATGCACCAGATTATTTTTTCATTCAAGCTTTATTTATACAGGTTAATCCCATTGAGCCTCGGGGATTCATTTACAAGAGAGACTGTATTATAAGGCTCACTGTCAATTTTTGAGAACATTAAAGGATTTTAAGTGTGCTTTATAGTCCAAAAAATACGGTTGTTATTTTTCATCAAAGTTCATGCTCAATAATCCAGGTAAAAAATCCAACAAAGTTCAGTCAAGTCATCTGGACGGTTTCTTTTTTTGTTGAGACGTTTTGTCCTTCATCCAAAGAACTCCTCAGTCCAAAGAGCCACAGCAAACTCAGTCCCATGAGCAGCACACTCCCATAGTGGACCAACCAGTTCACTGTTGGGGCCCACCCTCTACCCCATGGACTCCTCTGAGGCAGCCATGACTAATGTGGTTCAAAACATCAAAGTTCATGCTCAATAATCCAGGTAAAAAAAATCCAACGAAGTTCAGTCAGGTGATGTCAGCTGCCTCAGAGGAGTCGACGGGGTAGAGGGTGGGCCCCAACAGCAAACTGGTTGGTCCACTATGCGAGTGTGCTGCTTGTAGGACTGAGTTTGTTTGTGGCTCCTCAGACTGATGAAGTCCTTTGGATGAAGGACAAAATGTCTCAACAAAAAACAAACTGTCCAGAGGACCTGACTGGGTAGTTATTTTTCCTTTTTTGTTTTGATTTTTGGCACCTTGTCTCCTAGAATTTGAGGCCTCTGTTTTAAAATGGCAGCCTTGTGTGTTCTTTTGACCCAAGGGCAGCAGCAGGGTTGAATATTTAATCTTTTCGTTCTGTTTTAGAGCACATAGACAATGTTGACGTCCGTCTCTGTTTTCAGGGTTGAAGATGCACGCTGCTCAGACTCGCTCACCGCCTACTGTCCTTCAGGAAGAGGACAGAGAGTCTGGCATCGGATCCACCCTTGACCTCTTGAGCAGCTCGGAGGGCTACAGCCATCACACCAACCGCCACTCCACCCCCCCTTGGAAAAAAGAGGCAGGCGGCACCCCCAGAGAACAAGGTACGATGCAGAATCAGGCTTTCATCTCTCGGTGTGGCAGCCGGTTTGATTTCCCTGAAAAGGAAACGCAACAATAGCAGAAGCTGCGTGTGTATTAGAAAAAGAACAGGCTCAAAGGAGACACGATGCCAACGGGATCATGTGGTCCCGCTGATCCTTTTGCGGTGTTTGGCTGCATGGTAAAGCTGTATCAGAGGGCTTTGTTCTCCACATGAGAGCTAAACGAGGACATCTTTCATCTCCAGAAAACAGAAACAACAGAATAAACGAAAAAATGAACCCAGCACCTTAAAACCACCCGCTTCGAACGTTATCAACCATTAAATGGCCATTATTAGTTATTATCATCCCCATATGTAGCGGTCAGACTGTCCCTCCTGTACCACCTAGTAGGTTTAAAGGTACGTTGTTAGCGTTGGTAGCGATGAGAATAGGCTCCGTTTTTAGCTTTGTTAGCGCTCATCAGTGCTGGGCAGCGCTAATCCAAAAATTAGTTCCGCTATTTCTAAAGTGCTTATTAATTTATTTAGGTCCGCAATTTCAAAAGTGCTTATGTCTTAGGAAAACTCGCGGAAGCTAATTTTAAAAGCGCTAAAGTGCAAATGGCGAACTACTTTTTTAAATCCAGCAGATTTGACCATTTCGTGAAACAGTTAAGCTCAGGAACCCTTGTGCTATAAAGTCAGCTAAGAAATATATATTTTTAAGCGTTTATTTAGCTAAATTTAAAGAAATAAAGCCGTCCCACCCGCGCGCATGAAATGGCAAACTACTTTTTTTAATCCAGCAGATTTGACCATTTCGTGAAACGGTTAAGCTCAGGAACCCTTGTGCTATAAAGTCAGCTAAGAAATATATTTTTTCTCAGCAAAGAAATAATTGTTTTTACCGTGTTTTCTTGTAAAGTAAGTCCTTCGTGCGGGCTCGCTTCTGTGGCCGCCATTTTGAGCAGGGCAAATGAGGCGCTGACGCGTCGCGTAGCGGTGACGCATAACAGGTAATAGCCAATAGGGCCCCTTAGGGCGGGCCCCGCTCTTAAATCAACCGGACGACTGCTCACGGACCACATCCGGCGCTGACCGGATGTGGTCCGTGAGCAGTCGTCCGGTTGATTTAAGAGCCCGTAAATAAGTTTTTTCATTTTTACTGATAGATAATTAGTTATTAGCGGTACTGCATTTTAAATAGAAATAGCGCAAATCCGCTTATGAATTATAAAAATTAGTTAATCCGCTATAGCGCTAACAAATTGTTTAGGTCCGCTATTAGCGGATTAGCGCTTTAGCGGGCTGGTGCCCACCACTGGCATTCATAACAGTTTCACATGGTTAGGTTTACAGTAAAGGGTCTGGCGTTAGGTTTAGGGTCTTGGTTAGGTTTATGCACAAGGGTAAGTGGGTTAAATTTAGGGTTGGTCCTCTGGGTCAGGTGTAAGGTTAGGTTTAGGAAAAGGGTTATATAAGTTGAAAAAAAAATCACTTCCTGGTTTACCCCGGCAACACGCTGCCTATTATCAGCGATATTAACGATACTAACGTACCTTTAATCCTGCTAGGAGGTAGGTGGGACAGTTTTACCGCTACATATGGGGATGACAACAACTAATAAGGCCATTTAATGGACTGATAACATCCGAAGTCACTGCTTAAAACAGACCAAATTTTTATATTTTCTGGGAAAAAAGGCCAAAGTTGTTTCATTTCTTTAAATCCAGTTCATCTTCATGGTGTTTGTTTCCAACAGAAGGTTCTCCTCAGGCCTCAGCGGAGGGTCTGGAGAAGCTCAAGCAGCTCGTCGTCAGTCTATCAAAGATCCCTCTTCTTTTCCTCCTCCTCTTCTTCTTCATTTGCTCCTTGGACACTCTGAGCTCGGCCTTCCAGTTAGCGGGGGGTAAGTAACACTCTCAACACCCTCACTGGCTCCTCAGCAGGTCCACTCTGACTCCGCAATAAAAAAGGAAGTCAGTGAGGAACTGTTTACTGTCCTTTTGCGACTGAGAGCAAACAATCAGTTTTTCTGTATTTCCATCATCTCTGAAGCTGTTTACCTCATGCACGTGCACATGTTTGTGCATATCTGACCAGGGAAAGTGGCAGGGGACATCTTCCAGGACAACGCGGTGCTGTCCAACCCAGTGGCAGGCCTGGTGGTGGGGATCCTGGTGACTGTGCTGGTCCAGAGCTCCTCAACCTCCACCTCCATCATCGTCAGTCTGGTGGCCTCAGGATGTGAGTAGGTGCAGAAAATACCTCCCTCATAAATATGTATGCACCAGCATGCGAGGTTTGGATTAAAGTCTAAACAAGATTTCAAAATGACATGTCCTAAAATTGATGTTTTCTGTGTTTACAGTATCACATGCGTCTCTGCAGGCTATTGTTATGTATGCATGGATATTTTAATGAACAGAAATAAAAACAGAGAACATAAATCTCCCATGGTGCATTGTGGACAAATCCAAAGATTTAGAGTTAGAAAGTGTCATGCTTTTGGAGTGATTGTGAACAAGTAATATATTACCTGCTGTAGATATCTTTATCAATCTCAGTCGGGGAAAATGTTTATTTCTGACCACGCTGACAAACTTTAGCTATAGCAGTCCATCATCTTAACACAACTCCAGATTATGCAAAGTCTGTTTTATGAATCTTTACATCACCGTCAATCACCAGCAACATTTTTTTGTGGTGATTTATTAACAAGAAAGTATGAAAAAAGGATAGTTTATGCTGGACAGACAAAAGAGTAACAGTATGAGAATCTGCAGAAGTTGAGGTGGATGTAAAATGCTAATTGGAGTATATATGTATACACTTGAGGCTCTTGATTTGTGCAGATTTGGACCCACAATCCAATCAGGTCCCTGGAAGCTCTCGTGATCGGAGCATGCCCACATCCCAGAGCCAGTGACCTAAGCTTGCTCAGTTACACAGAACAGGAACCAGAGGAAATGATCTTGAGATCCAGAAGTTTAAATAAAACATTCTTAATTGTAATAATCATAATGCCTTTTGGTTCACACAAGTATAAAATGTTTTTAGCAGTCACCTATAACATGACACAATGAACTTGATGCTGAAAACATACCAGCTGCTCAGTAACATAATGCAATTTTTCATCAACACCACTCTATCCCAGGACCTCAGCTTGTGTAAGTTTCAAATTCAGATTTTTACAAATTATATTAATGTTAAATGTGAAAATGACAGTTTCACATGTGAAAACATGTTAAATTAGCATATGCATTAACAGGCATATGAGATAAACATGTGAAATGTGACATTCCATATTTTATGCTAGGAAAATGTTGGTTTTGAACATTTTCAAGAGGTTCATGAGACAGAAGTCATACACGTGTTGCATACAGCAAATGTGATAATAAATCACATCTTGTGAAACTAAAGAAATTGCATTTCCTGCAAAAATGCAGAGGGAATGCATATAGCTAGATGATTTTTGCTGAAGCTGAAATCAGACTGAAACGTTTTCATCGCTGAACTGTTAATGCGAGCTGAGTTTGAGCAGCTGACATTTGCTGAAAGCTGAAATAAAAGCAGAAAACAGAAGAAAAATGTCAAAAATGAGTTTAAAAAAGTTGAATAGAGCAGAAATGAGCAAAATAAGATGAAGTAAGCTGAGAGCGGCTGAATACATTCTGAAAATGCTATATTTAGCAAAAACAGCATCCATCCATCCATTGTCTTCCGCTTATCCGGGGTCGGGTCACTGGGGTAGCAGCCTAAGTAGGGAGGCCCAGACTTCCCTCTCCCCAGCCACATGGAGCAGCTCCTCTGGGGGAATCCCAAGGCGTTCCCAGGCCAGCCGAGAAACATAGTCCCTCCAGCGTGTCCTGGGTCTTCCTCTGGGTCTCCTCCCGGTGGGACATGCCCGGAACACCTCACCAGGGAGGCGTCCAGGAGGCATCCTAACCAGATGCCCGAGCCACCTCAACTGGCTCCTCTCGATGTGGAGAAGCAGCGGCTCTACTCCGAGTCCCTCCCGGATGACTGAGCTTCTCACCCTATCTCTAAGGGAGAGTCCAGACACCCTGCGGAGAAAACTCATTTCAGCCGCTTGTATCCGAGATCTCGTTCTTTCGGTCACAACCCAAAGCTCATGACCATAGATGAGGGTGGGAACGTAGATCGATCGGTAAATTGAGAGCTTTGCCTTTTGACTCAGCTCTCTCTTCACCACGACAGACCGGTACAGCGCCCGCTTCACTGCGGATGCTGCACCTATCCGCCTATCGATCTCACGCTCCAGTTTTCCCTCATTCGTGAACAAGACCCCGAGATACTTAAACTCCTCCACTTGGGGCAGGACCTCCTCCCCGACCCGGAGAGGGCATGCTACCCTTTTCCGGCTCAAGACCATGGCCTCGGATTTGGAGGAACTGATCCTCATCCCGGCCGCATCACACTCGGCTGCAAACCGCTCCAGTGAAAGCTGTAGATCACGATCTGATGAAGCCAGTAGGACCACATCATCTGCAAAAAACAGAGAAGCGATTCTAAGGCCACCAAAACGGATCCTCTCAACACCTTGGTTGCGCCTAGAAATTCTGTCCATAAAAGTTATGAACAGAATCGGTGACAAAGGGCAACCTTGGCGGAGTCCAACTCTCACTGGAAACGAGCCTGACTTACTGCCGGCAATGCGGACCAAGCTCTGACACCGGTCGTACAGGGACCTAACAGCCCGTATCAAAGGGCCTGGTACCCCATACTCCCGGAGTACCCCCCACAGAACCCCCCGAGGGACGCGGTCGAATGCCTTCTCCAAGTCCACAAAGCACATGTAAACTGGTTGGGCAAACTCCCACGCACCCTCCAGGACCCTGCTGAGGGTGTAGAGCTGGTCCAGTGTTCCACGACCAGGACGAAAACCACACTGCTCCTCCTGAATCCGAGGTTCGACTATCCGACGGACCCTCCTCTCCAGAACCCCTGAATAGACCTTACCAGGGAGGCTTAAGAGTGTGATCCCCCTATAGTTGGAACACACCCTACGGTCCCCCTTTTTGAATAGGGGAACCACCACCCCAGTCTGCCAATCCAAGGGAACTGCCCCGATGTCCACGCGATATTGCAGAGTCGCGTAAGCCAACACAACCCCACAACATCCAGAGCCCTAAGGAACTCCGGGCGAATCTCATCCACCCCCGGAGCCTTGCCACCGCGGAGCTTTTTAACCACCTCGGTGACCTCAGCACCAGAGATTGGAGAGCCCGACCCAAAGTCCCCAGGCTCCGCTTCCTCAGTGGAAGACGTGCCAGTAGGATTGAGGAGGTCTTCGAAGTATTCCGCCCACCGACTCACAACATCCCGAGTTGAGGTCAACAGCACGCCATCCCCACCATAAATGGTGTTGGTCGCGTACCGCTTTCCCCCCCTGAGATGCCGGATGGTGGACCAGAATCGCCTCGAAGCCGTACGGAAGTCATTCTCCATGGCCTCTCCGAACTCCTCCCACGCCCGAGTTTTTGCCTCAGCAACCACCCGAGCCGCATGCCGCTTGGACTGCCGGTACCTATCAGCTGCTTCCGGGGTCCCACAGCCAAAAAGGCCCAATAGGACTCCTTCTTCAGCCTGACAGCATCCCTCACCGCCGGTGTCCACCACCGGGTTCGAGGGTTGCCACCACGACAGGCACCAACAACCTTGCGGCCACAGCTCCGATAAGCTGCCTCGACAATAGAGGCGCGGAACATGGCCCACTCGGACTCAATGTCCCCCGACTCCCTCGGAACGTGTTCAAAGCTCTCCCGGAGGTGGGAGTTAAAGCTCCGTCTTACGGGAGACTCTGCCAGACGTTCCCAGCAGACCCTCACAATACGTTTGGGTCTGCCAGGTCTGACCGGCATCCTCCCCCACCATCGGAGCCAACTCACCACCAGGTAGTGGTCAGTGGACAGCTCCGCCCCTCTCTTCACCCGAGTGTCCAAGACATGCGGCCGCAGATCAGATGAGACGACAACAAAGTCGATCATCGAACTGCGACCTAGGGTGTCCTGGTGCCAAGAGCACATATGGACACCCTTATGCTTGAACATGGTGTTCGTTATGGATAATCCATGACGAGCACAGAAGTCCAATAACAGAACACCACTCGGGTTCAGATCAGGGGGGCCGTTCCTCCCAACCACACCCCTCCAGGTCTCACTGTCATTGCCCACGTGAGCGTTGAAGTCCCCCAGTAGAACAAGGGAGTCCCCAGGAGGCGCACTCTCCAATACCCCCTCCAAGGACTCCAAAAAGGGTGGGTAATCTGAGCTGCCGTTTGGCGCATAGGCACAAACAACAGTCAGAGCCCATCCCCCCACACGTAGGCGAAGGGAGGCTACCCTCTTATTCACCGTGAACCCCAATGTACAGGCACCAAGATGGGGGGCAACAAGTATGCCCACTCCTGCTCGGCGCCTCTCACCAGGGGCAACTCCAGAGTGGAAGAGTGTCCAACCCCTCTCAAGGAAACTGGTTCCAGAGCCAGAGCCATGTGTTGAGGTGAGTCCGACTATTTCTAGCCGGAACCTCTCAACCTCACACACTAGCTCAGGCTCCTTCCCCACCAGAGAGGTGACATTCCATGTCCCAATGGCCAGCTTCTGTAGCCGAGGATCAGACCGCCAGGGTCCCCGCCCTCGGCCACCACCCATTCCACATTGCACCGACCCCTTTGGCCCCTCCCACAGGTGGTAAGCCCATGGGAAGGGGGACCCACGTCTACTCTTCCGGCTGTGCCCGGCCGAGCTCCATGGGTAAAAGCCCGGCCACCAGGTGCTCACCAGCGTGGCCCACCTCCGGGCCCGGCTCCAGAGTGTGGCCCCGGTGACCCACGTCCGGGCGAGGGAACATTGGCCCTCATTCACGAACCGTTCGTACGCACAGATTTGTTCTTAAACTGTGCGTACGAGTGATTTAGGATCATTTGCGGCATTCAACAATGTTTTCGTATCCTACGATTTTTTTCAGATACGAACAAAATTTACGAGTGGTCCGGAGCTGTCGTATATTTTAGGAGCGTCAGTCTGCTGTCATCCAGACGGAATTTCTCCACTAATAACTTCATATTTCGTTATTTAGAAAATATTTTGGGTTTAAAAATATCACGCACCATAATTATTCTTGACAATAGGTTATTCTGTTTGAATTAGAATTATAATTTTAAGTTTAATTTGTCTGGTGTGTCGCGCAGGCTTCAGTGAGTCGTGCGCTCCCCTTGGTCATCAAAGCCGCTCCTCATATTAACACCCAGGTACATAAAATTCCCATACACCGCCGCAGAACAAGTACGAATTAAGACTGATTTTCATGCTATTGCTGGACTGCCAAACACCATCGGAGCAATAGATTATTATATCTGATTCGAAATATAACCTGCAGAATGTGGTTGCGCGCTGACCAGGAGGAGCGCGCATGACTCATTTGTGCTGCAAAACATGTTGGCACGCGTCTTGCAGCGTGGCATTTATTGTCCATCCATCTCGCAGACTATTCCTTGACCACCTCCTGTCCGTGCTGCGGCGAGACGTTTGTTTGAAGCCATTTTCAGATCAAACCATTTATTCTTGATTTCTGATACTGTACGACCCACGGGAGACAAAACATATGCACTACAATATTAATATGAAGTTAACTGTAGTTTCGAGACATTTTAAAATGCTTCTGTTCAAAAACACATCCGACACTTGCGGGGGGTGGGGGGGTAGCGGTGCGCCACAGCTCTTCTGAATAAGTGAAACTATAATGTAACACAGTACACTAAAATTAAAAATATTTGACCATCCGACACTTGCGGGGGGGGGGGTAGCGGTGCGCCACAGCTCTTCTGAATAAGTGAAACTATAACACAGTTGTTTACACTAACATTAAAAATATTTGACCATCCGACACCTGCGGGGGGGGGGCGGGGTGGCGGTGCGCCACAGCGCGACTGAGAGCAGATCTCCGAACGCGTGAAGTTCCTCCTTTTACTTCTTGAGTTTGAATGAATGGACACTTCCTGCTGTCAAAAGGCAGGAAACGTGGCCTTATATGGTGTTTTGAGGGGTGGGAATTATGTAAATGACCTCTCCGCGAGCACGCGCAGGTTGATAGAACAGGTGGGATTCATTAAATTTACGCAGCCATTTACACACTTTTCTTGAGGATAGAAGACTTTGTTGAATCTGACGTGGCATGTTCGTACGAACGCTTCGTACGAACAAAAGTAGGAGAAATTTAGGATAAAAATACGAACATTTTCGTGAATGAGGGCCAATGACTCCATTTGTTTCACTCATCATTGGGGTCTTTGGGCTGCACTTTGTCTTGTCCCTCACCTAGGACCTGTCTGCCTTGGGTGACCCTACTAGGGGCATGAAGCCCCTGACAGCATAGCTAGGATCATTGGGACACTCAAACCCCTCCACCATGGTAAGGTGGCAGCCCAGGGAGGAGAGCAAAAACAACAAACTAGCTAAAATTCTAACAAAGCTGAAACTAGCTGAAAGTTGAAATTCTTACAAAAGAAGCACAAAAGAATGAAATCAGTTTTTTTTTAAAAAAAGGGGGGGGGACTCAAATTAGCAGAAAATTACCAAAAAAAGTAGCTAAAAAAATAGAAAACTGCTGGATTTAGCAAAAAAAAGTGAAAGGAGCTTACCAAAAGAAAAAACAACAACAACAAAAACTGAAATGAGCAGAAAGAAGCTAAGGTAGCTGCAGGAAGCTGAATTTACCACAAAAAAGCTGAAAAAGCTGAAATGAGCAGTAAAATGTTTTATACGGCACAGAGGGTTTGAAGGATGTGAGGAGAGCTCCACTCATTTTCAAGGAGAAAAACATGGCCGAAAAAGCTAAATGTTTCAAAAAGTGACAACTGCACATACATGTACGGTATTTCAAAAGTCCTATCAGGATTGTCCTGAATGAGCTGAACGCTTTGATACATGAATTGTTGAAATAGCTCAAAAATTGTAGAATAAATTACGTGCCAAAAAACATATGGTAGGAAAAAATGGATGTCCATAGTGTGAATGTTTATAAATCATTCATGCGATTGACAGTTATGTTTCTTGGAAACATTTCATGTTATCAAATGTTTTTATCCACATGCAAAAAACATGTTAAATGCATGTGTTTGCTTATTTTTTCTAAAGTAGCACTGTTGTTGTTTTATACGTTTATCATAGTGGTGTCCTGTTACCAGTACTGGTATATGTATCAATTCTAGTGTCTGTGTCGGGTCCGATACCAGCCTCAAATACTCACATCTGTACTTGTAAAATTACCCCAATACGGTACTCGTAACGTACACTACAGACACCACTTCCATGCTTGGTGACGTCATTTCGTCTTCCACTCTGCAAGTAGGTGCAAAACAAGTCCATAGTTTGAAGATATTTAAAGATAAACAGATGTGCTGTTTAAACAGCAGACTGTTGTGTTCACAATAAACTAAATGCTTGTTTAAAATCATTATGTCATGTTTTGGTACTAACTTGCTCTGTATCAGTCCTGTACTCCGTAATGGCAGGTACCCAAACGGAAGTATGTGTACTCTGTCTGGAAAACACTAGCATCAGGACACCCCTGGTCTATTATCAACAGCAGCAGGTCGTGTTCATGTGACTCAGAATTTATTCCAGTTAACACAAAAGTAGATGATTTTTTTCTTCTTCTTTGTGACTGCCCTGAAGCAGTCATTTAAAACCCAAAACACGCTGGTGAAAAAGCTGTCAAAACCACACAAGAATGATCATAATCTTGTATTAGACTGGAGTCAGAGAGCGGTAATTAAATCCCATTATACCACCCAGTGTGCTATCTCCCTTCATCTCCTGCAGTCCAGTTTATCTCACCTCTTGGGAAATTCATATCAGTTCAGCTCTTTCACACGGAGCCAGTAAAGTAAATGAGGTCAGCATGCAGGAGCACTCTGCTTCAAAAGCCTTTGTTATCAGAGAGCAAAGAGGAAGATTGCTGCTAATTATCCAATCGAGAGGAAGGTGAGGACGTTTGTCTTCATCACGTCTCCTTCTTACCGTCATTAAAGAATAAACTTTAATTTTAAAAAATGAAGAAACTTCAATAAAAAATGAAGAAATGATAAAAAAATAAGAAATTTTTCTTCTTTCTGCCACCTTTTATTTTATGTATTTTGATTTTTTTCCACATATTTATGAAAAGTTGTTGTTTTTTCCATTATCTTTTTTTAATATGTAAAATGAATAAACTTTAATAAAAAAAGACTCACTCAGCATCAACCTGGAAATCACAGTCACCTCTCAGCTCCATCAAAACGTATGTTGCATTCAAAATGTGGTCTGTCAAGCATAAAAATTATATGTGGGGTTAAAAAAAAAAAAGAACTGAGACATTTATCCAGCCTGTACTTTTTTTTATTTATTTGAATGGCAGCTGAGAAAATGACCTCGTTCTGTTTGGTTTCACCCCGCAGTGCTAGAAGTAAAGTCGGCTGTTCCGGTGATCATGGGGTCCAACATTGGGACTTCTGTCACAAACACCATAGTGGCCATGATGCAGGCGGCGGAGAGAGACGACTTTCAGCGGTGAGTGAGCAAATGTGGCAAAGTGTGTCGGGAGCAGAGAAGCAGGGAGGGAGAAGCTGAAATGTGCAAGTGATGAATATAAAACAGAAAAGATGGAAGAAAGTGGAGAACGCCAAGAAGGCTGATTTAAAAAGAAATCAAAAAACCTGGCAGCTGCCCAGAAGGCTTATATTCTGTAATTTCTCACAAAAAATAAAATGAAAAATGCAACAATGATGGCATGAATCCCAGTTAATTCCCTACCAGCAACTATCTGGCCTGGAAAGATAATGTTCTGGACAGATGGCGTGTTTTATCTATTTGTGGTAAAATAATCACGCATCAATATTTTACAATATGTACATGCTGAAACAAACCAAAACTGCTCATTACATCACACTTGTCAAAAAATAAAAAATAAAGAGTTCAGAAATTCAAAGAGAATTTCCTCAAAGTAGACGATGGTGATCCTGACCGAGCTCAGTTAATTACTGTGACCAACCGCAGGGCCTTTGCTGGAGCAACGATCCACGACTGCTTCAACTGGCTGTCCGTCCTGGTTCTGTTGCCTCTGGAGGTGGTGAGCGGGATAATGACCCGGCTGTCCCTCCTGCTGGTCTCCATATTAAATCTACAACCCGGGGAGGAAGCACCTGAACTACTGAAGGTCATCACCGAGCCACTCACACAGCTCATCATACAGGTAACACCATCAACGTCTCTGTTTCCTGTTTGATAAAACACTCAACCGTCCAGCTCCAGCTCACTTCTCTGGACAGCTCTTTCCAACAAGCTACAGGTAGTCCCCGATTTACGAGCGAGATCCGTTACAACGAGGCGCTCGTAAACCGGAAATCTCGTATTTCGGAACGGTTGCCATGTCTCTCGTAAGTCCGGAATTTCGCTCGTAAATTGGAACGGTTTCGCTAGCGCGACTACAAACACTCGTTTTTCATCAAAAAACTGCTTATGAGTGCATAAAAATGATCGGAAACGTGTGTCCACATGTTTAGCTAACGAACTGTGGTGAAAAAACACATGAAAACTCAGTATTTTTTGCGTTTTTTCCAAAAATTCGCCAGCTCGTAAGTCTGGAACCTCGTAGATCAGAGCGCTCGTAAATCGGGGACTACCTGTACAACCCAAACTCCAAGAACGTTGGAACATGGCATAAAATGTAAATAAAAATAAAATGAAACAATGCAAAGAGTTTAAAATCTCATAAACCCACATTTTATTCACAATGGATCATAGGAGTTGTGTCAAATATTTAAGCTGTACAATTAAAACATAAGGAAATTTTACATTTCATGGCAGCTACACAAGATTATAGAGGGACAAGAAAATGTTACAAAAGGAGGCAATACAAATACGAAACATCTAGAGGAGAATTTTTAAACCAATTGGGTTAATTGGCAACTGGCCAGTAAGAGGACTGGGTGAGAAAAGAGCAGTTTATTGAGGCGGAATCTATCAGAAGTAAAAATGGGCAGGGGTGGAACAAGTTCAAATAATGTTCCTCAATGGAAAATTAGAAGAAAACAAATTTGAATATGCCAACATCTACAGTTTATTTAATCAAAAAACATTTTGAAGAGTCAATAACAACCGAAAAGTCGATATTGGATACTCGTAATTTTCTGGCCCTCAGGCCTTTAAAACCATTGTCGAATTATTTTGTGGACGTCGCTTCACGGGCTCAGGAACATTTCCACAAACATCATTGAGTGTCAACACAGATTATTGTGCCATCCACAAATGCTGATAAAAGCTCTATCATGCAAATACAAAACTGTATTTGGACACATCACTGTCGTCTTTGGGTCAAATCTCATTAAAATTAACTGAAGCAAAGTGGAAATCTGTTCTATGTCCAGAAACAAACTTTGAAATGTATTTAGGGAAACTAGGGACACCACATTGTTTGTACGACAGAAAGGGCCATCCAGTCTAGCACTCAATTCAAAAGCCTGCCTCTCTGATGGTATGGAGGTGCATTATTTCTTCTGGTATGGGTAACTTACCCATCTGAAAAGGCACCATTCAATGCAGAAAAGTATTTACAGAGCAACATATGCTCCCATCTAGACAACATCTTTTTCAGGGAAGACCTTGCATATTTGCTGCCTCTCAGCGAGCTGGCCTCCCCAGTTCAAATCCCAGCCAGGGGGTCTTTCTGGGTAGAGTTTTTAATGTTCTATCCATGCAAGTGTGGGTTCTCCTCGGGTACTCCGGTTTTCTCGAAAAGGAAGAAAAAGATAAAGATGATGGATGGACCTTGCATATTCAGCCAAACAATACCATACCATACCATACCATTTTATTTATAAAGCACTTTAAACAGCGACAAGGCCGAACCAAAGTACTGTACAAACAAACAAACAACAGGCAACAGACACAATGAAGTACAAAACAAAAGACATAAAAACATTGCAGATCATAAATAAAACAACCAAACACAGATCAGCTGGTGTTGAAAGCAACAGAATAGTAATGGGTCTTCAAGCGGGATTTGAAAACCGAGAGGGAGGGGGCCTGTCGGACAAGCAGCAGTAACTCGTTCCAGAGTCTTGGGCCTGCTACAGAGAACGCCCTGTCACCTCTGCGCTTAAGACGAGTGCCTGGAACTCTTAAAAGTACCCGGTCCTCTGACCTCAAAGCACGTGGTGGGACATAAGGGTGTATCAAATCCGAGAGATAGGCGGGGGCGAGACTGTTCAGTGATTTGTAGACATACATGAGAATTTTGAACTGGATTCGAAGATGAACCGGTAGCCAGTGCAGGGAGGCCAAGACTGGTGTAATGTGCTCTCTTTTGCGTGTACTGGTTAAAAATCGGGCTGCTGCATTCTGGACCAGTTATAATCGTGCAATGGTGGTCTGACTGATACAGTACCAAACAGGAGTGAATTGCAGTAATCAAGCCTAGATGTAATAAATGCGTGAATTACTGTCTCCAGGTAATTTTTTGATAATATGGGCTTCAGCTTAGACAGTCGTCTCAGCTGGAAAAAACAGGATTTAACTATCATGTTTACATGACTGTTGAGTTTCATGGAAGGGGCCATTATCACTCCCAGATTTGTGACTTTTTGTATTTCAGACAGGAGTAGAGCAGATAGGTCGATGCAGTGGTTCGAGATTGTGTCATTGGGACAGATTTCTTTTCATTGAAACTTAAGACATTTAAAACCATCCAGTCCCTGATGTCAGCCAGGCAGTCGAGCAGAGGTTGAATAGAGCATGTACCATTGTGTCTTAGGGGGAAGTAAATTTGACAGTCATCAGCGTAGAAGTGGAAAGGTATATTGTGTTTCCTGGAAAATAGCTCAGAGTGGCAGTAGGTATAAAGAGAATAGGAGAGGACCCAGGATGGACCCCTGCGGAACCCCCCATTTAAGTGCCGCCACTGCAGAACTAAAATCATTGATGGAAACACAAAAGGACCTGTCAGAGAGGTAGGATCTGAACCAATTGAGGGCTGACCCTGTGATGCCCACCCACTGCTCCAACCTAGCAATGAGGATCTCATGGTTGATGGTGTCGAAAGCGGATGTGAGGTCCAATAGGACAAGCAGCACAGAGTCACCAGTCTGTGGATAGGAAGATGCCATTAAAAACCTTCAGTAGGGCAGTCTCAGTGCTGTGGAGAGATTTGAAGCCAGATTGGAATAGCTCAGGGATAGCGTGATCCTCCAGGAAGCACTTCAACTGGGACTCAACTATTTTCTCTATAAGTTTAGAAATAAATGGGAGTCTGGAGACAGGCCTGAAGTTATATACTACCGAGGGGTCAAGGTTTGTTTTTTTCAGGTGAGGTTGAACAGCAGCATGAATACCAAACATGTTTTACAGTGGACAATAAATAAGGACGTGTTCCAGTTTTTTTGAGATTAGTTGCCACCATAAAATAAAAATAAAATAGAAAAAAACATATAAAATCGGTACAGTTTCTCAGTTTACCATGTTGTGAATGAAACATGGGTCTGTGAAATTCATTGCATTCTGGATACATTTTACAAAACACCCCACCTTTTTAGAATTGTCATTTTTACTCCATGTATTTTCTAAAAATGCATCTCCTTTCCCTCCCTCAGCTGGACAAATGTGTGATCACAGAGATCGCTCTGGGAAATGAGGCCATGAGGAACAGGAGCCTGGTGAAAGAATGGTGCCGGGCTGACACGGTTTTGGTAATTTCTGCCTCCTCTACATACAAACACAATCTGACACCCTGATTGCACTCACTACTTTTTTCTTTTTTCTTTTTAGTCTTTTGGCAACAGTAGCAGTGAAACAAATTGTGGCCTCAGTCATAATCTGTCTGGAACTTCGTGGGTCAAGTGTAAGTTTTTATAGATTGCTGTCTAAAGGCAAAAGGATCATGTTTTTGCTTGTGTCGGTTAAAATATTTCATGAACCACAGGACAAATTAGAATGAAACTTATAGGGCATACATATACATCTACAAATGATTTAATCTTGGGAGCCAGCTCAGCTCAGGATGGTTGGTACAGCCAAGTGACATTATAAAACACTTAAAGGGCTATAATTCAGTCAGTTTTTCAGATATTGTGCTAAAGTTAGGTGTGGTTGTAGCTAAGTGGGATTCACAACACGTACGCTAAGTGCTAGTCATTGTATGAGATCATGGGTAAATAAATAAAAAACACAACTTTATTTAGAAAATGTCTTGTTTGTGTCTGACTGGGCTCCGTCTCTCTTTAGGCAGACATTTGTTTGCATCGACAGAGCTGTCAGATCTCACCGTGGGCCTGATTCTCCTGGCAGTGTCGCTGGTTGTCCTCTGCACATGCCTGCTGCTTCTGGTCAAACTCCTCAACTCTCTTCTCAAAGGCCAAATGGCAAAGATCATCTACAAAGTCATCAACACAGGTGAGTGCCACAAATAAGTGTTTTTTACTGTAAAAATGTCCTTTTAATTACAATTTAGTTTACTAAACAACCCAAAATAAGTGGAATTTAACTTTCTCAGGTAGGAGAACGACAGATATTCCAGTTTATTGAAACCATGTGAATCAACCGAGCCTTTATAATAATAATAATAATGTCTTTTCCTGTCATCTGCGTATGTTTCCCATATACAGACGAAATTCGTCTCTGCATTTAACCCAACCACCTACCAGGTGGTGCAGTGAGCAGCCATAGAAAGCGCCCGGGGAGCTGGAGAATTAGATGTGCACTCATAGACACCCCAAGGTGTGTAGTGGCCGGGACGCGAACCCGCGTCCTTCGGGTTCCAAGTCACAAGCCCTGCCACTACACCATCTTGGCTCCATTTACCTAGCATATAGACAGATATGAGCGATAACTTGTTTCTTTGCTGCTCTTCTTAACAGATTTACCGTATCCATTTGGGTGGCTGGCGGGATATGTTGCCATGTTTGTGGGTGCAGGGGTAACATTTGTGGTCCAGAGTAGTTCTGTCTTTACTTCAGCCATAACTCCCCTGGTTGGTGAGTAAATGTTTTTACTTCCTTATAAAGATATTTATGAGGTTATTGAAACTTGTTGTGCTTTGGATGTACCAGTTCATAGTGGCAAGTCCTTACTTCTGGTCTTTATACTGTGTGTTATACTCAGTGGTGGGCACCAGACCGCTAGGGAGCGCTAAAGTGCTAATCCGCTGATAGCGGACCTAAACAATTTGTTAGCGCTATAGCGGATTGACTAACTTTTGTAATTCATAAGCGGATTTGCACTATTTTTATTTAAAATGCAGTACCACTAATAACTAACTATCTATCAGTAAAAATGAAAAAACTTATTTACGGGCTCTTAAATCAACCGGACGACTGCTCACGGACCACATCCGGTCAGCGCCGGATGTGGTCCGTGAAAAAAAAGCGTCCCCCTAAGGGGCCTATTGCTAGAGAGAGTGCTCTCTCTAATAGCAGTTAGCAGCCAGTGTGTTACTCTGCAGCCTTATTGCTTGTTTTCGAAGAGTCAGACAAAGAGTTTTTAACATGGAGGGTGAACTTATGGATGTTTCTCAGCGGCCTACGCAACGCGTCAGCGCCTCATTTGCCCTGCTCAAAATGGCGGCCACAGAAGCGAGCCCACACGGACTTTACAAGAAAACACGGTAAAAACAATTATTTCTTTGCTGAGAAAAAATATATTTCTTAGCTGACTTTATAGCACAAGGGTTCGTGAGCTTAACCGTTTCACGAAATGGTCAAATCTGCTGGATTAAAAAAAGTAGTTTGCCATCAAATCTGCTGGCTACCAAGTGTTGAATTGAACTAGAGGTTTAGAATTAGCTTCCGCTAGCTTTTCTAAGACATAAGCGCTTTTGAAATTGCGGACCTAAATAAATTAATAAGCGCTTTAGAAATAGCGGAACAAATTTTTGGATTAGCGGTGCCCACCACTGGTTATACTTTAGTCTGTGACATTGTAACATTGTAACATTGTAAAATTAGAGGCAATAATAATAAAAAAAACTTCTTCTTTAGTCTTTTCCATTTTCAGGGGTTGTCGCGGCGAGTCATCCTCCTCCATCTCACTATGTCCTCTGCATCTTCTCTCCTCACTCCAACTACCTCCATGTCCTCTCTAACTGCATCCATATAACTCCTCTTTGTCTTTTTCCTGGCAGCTGCATTTCTAACTTCACATAACATATCTACCTTCCTTCTCTGCATCATGTCAGCCAGCTATCTAACTTTACCTGTCAATGTCCCCACATTTAAGCCTCTTTTCCACCGCTCGGCTCGGCTCGGGTTGGATCGGCTCAGGTCGGCTCAGTTCGGGTCGGGTCACATCTATGTTCTGTTTCCACAGCTTTTTTGTACCCCTTCTGTGGGCGGGGTCCAGAATCCTACTCGTCTTACCACATGGTGGCAGTAGTGTTCCTCAAGCTATTTACTACAGTACTAGCCACCACTAGAAGAAGAACACAATAAAGACTTTGTATCACATATTATCAATTCTATCAAAAACCACATAGCTGATATTTTTCAAAAAAATCTAGTGTGATCACAACATGTTCATATACGAAATGTATCCTGTTGGAGTTATTTGAAATAAAATTCAATGTTTTATAGACATAAATGTGTCAACCTACGTCCATTATTTTCTACTTTGTATCACATATTATCAATTCTATCAAAAACCACATAGCTGATATTTTTCAAAAAAATCTAGTGTGATCACAACATGTTCATATACGAAATGTATCCTGTTGGAGTTATTTGAAATAAAATTCAATGTTTTATAGACATAAATGTGTCAACCTACGTCCATTATTTTCTACTTTGTATCACATATTATCAATTCTATCAAAAACCACATAGCTGATATTTTTCAAAAAAATCTAGTGTGATCACAACATGTTCATATACGAAATGTATCCTGTTGGAGTTATTTGAAATAAAATTCAATGTTTTATAGACATAAATGTGTCAACCTACGTCCATTATTTTCTACTTTGTATCACATATTATCAATTCTATCAAAAACCACATAGCTGATATTTTTCAAAAAAATCTAGTGTGATCACAACATGTTCATATACGAAATGTATCCTGTTGGAGTTATTTGAAATAAAATTCGAATTTTTATAATTTATTTTCGTTGTGCAAACACAGGTTTTGGAAAAAGTCAAAGCGAAACTACTTTAAATGCAGCACATTTGACCATACGTGACAATATTAAAGCGTGGTTAAGCTCAGGAGCCCTCGTACTATTAAAGTCAGCTATGAAATATATTTTATATCTGTTCATTGAGCTACATTTAAAGACATAAAGCCGCCCGCGCGCCGCGTGTTGCTCGTGGCGAACCTACTTTTTAAAATCGTGCAGTTTTGAGCAGTACGTGATTTTATTAAGGACACGTTCAGCTGAAGACCCATCTTTGCTATAAATTTAAAAAATAATAATTGTTTTTACCGTGTTTATCATGTAAAAGTCCTGCAGTGATCGCGTCCCTCGCTTCCGTGAAAACAGCTCTCGTCTCCTCCTTCCTACTTCCGGAGCGGGTGAGCTCGCTTCAGTACCCCTCTGAAACCAGCCCGAAAATCTCAGGAAATCTCGCGCGGCTCCGCTCGGAATATCCGGTGGGAAAGGATGAAAGGGGGTCTCTGCGACGCACATATGACGTAACATCCGACCCGAGCCGACCGGTGGAAAAGGGGCTTTAGTTGCCACCCTCGGTTATATATTCTTGACTTTTCTCTTTTCCCTCAGTCTCTTGACACGTTTTCTTTCTCGTGGTCTTTGTTCCTGTTTTTGATTTTGTACATCTACCTTATAATGTTTGCTAGTTTTTGCTACTTTTTCTTTTGTCTATTGTTTAATGTACTTGTACCATTGCTGTTCATCATTCTTTAGTTTGTAGCAGGTCGCTTTCGTAAATGAGCCCTCGAAGCTCAATAAGATTTAAGATTAAAAGAGATTCAAAGATTCAAAGAGCTTTATTAACATTGCACCAGTTTTCACCAATACAACGTGATTATGTATGCACAGTCATCCTGAGATGGGGTGAGTGTGTAAAGCAGCTGCTTATTTAGAACACATGACATGTTCTTCAGCGCGGCCTCTCTCATCCGTGTCGGGATGAAGGTCAAAGGTGTGAAAAAAGGAAAGTACCATGAGGGTCACAGCGTTGGTATTAAAAAAATGTATCACATTTTGTCTGCCAAGACACCGCATGACACAGTAAAAACTATACCAATAAGCACATTTAAGACAGTTACATGTTGCATGTTGAGACTGAGGCAGGGAGGTTTCTGTCCATGAGACATTCCAGATAGCGACAGTCTGACCAGCCGGCCTCCGATAACGCTCATAGAAAAGTTCTCCGGGGGGGTAGCAGACAAGACAAGAGCAGCTGTTTTGTCCACAGTAGAGCACATCTCAGGAGAAATTAGATATCCAGCCTTTTTCAAGGCTGTTTCCAAGGGAGTCAGATAAGAATTGACAAATATTTTCACTTCAGGCTCACATTGTAATTTCTGCAGCCTTCAGTCTGTAAGGGCGACTCTGTTCCAAGTGATCCAATTCGGGACTTTTTCCACTGATCCAAGCTCTGACCTCAGATGTTGACCACAGCGTCCAGAGTCCCAATCCGAGGGTGATCTGTTCACCCTCTGGATAAGCTCGCAAACAGCTGATTTCTCGAGGTCACCGCGCAGACCAGACGTCGGGTGCTCCAGGCATTAAGTCCTGCTGAAGTCTCCCTCTTTTGCGATAGGCCAGTGCTCCACAAACGCCAAAAAGCAAAGCGCTGCCATCGTAATCCAATATAATCCAGATTCTTCACCTCCACAGAGCACAGCACAGAGAGCGAGACGCACACCATCCACACCCACAGGAATCCATGGCGTATCCTCTTCGTCACTCTGTGAGGGTGGACTGGCTCCCCTTGTGCCTTTTCTTCTGTAGAAATCTTGTTCGTAGAATCGAATGCCCAAACCTCCAATCCATCTTAATTTGCGTTCGAGGTGCTTTGCTGAGGAGCTGCAGGCAGCAGCAGGGGGGGGGGAGGACGGGAGAGGAAAGGACTAGCGACTGCCTCCGTCGAGAGCCAAGGTTGAAAAAACCTGGATTTACCTGACTAAATAAAGGTTGAATGAATTTGTCTTTAAGTAGCAAAAGAAAAAAAGACTGAAGAAGTCTTTTGGAGGAAAGACGAAACGTTTCTAAATTTTTTTGTTTTTGTTTTGTTTTTTGAATGTCTAGAGGACCAGACTTAACTTTTTTAGATGCTCTACTCAAGGTTTTTAACAACATCTTCATATCCACAGACGCTGGTGATTCTGTGCCGTTTGTCTTACTGGACCTTACATCTGCTTTTGACACCATCAACCATGAGATCCTCATCGCTAGGTTAGAGCAGTGGGTGGGCATCACATGGTCAGCCCTCAAATGGTTCAGATCCTACCTCGTTGACAGATCCTTTTGTGTCTCCATCAAAGATTTTAGTTCAGCATCTGCAGCGCTTAAATTGGGGGTACTGCAAGGGTCCATCCTCGGTTCCCTTCTATTTTCTTTATACCTGCTGCCACTAGGTGCTATTTTCCGGAACCATAGCATACTCTTTCACTTCTATGCCGATGACTGCCAAATTTACTTCCCCCAAGATACAATGGTACATGCTCTATTCAACCTCTACTTGACTGCCTGGCTGACATCAGGGACTGGATGGCTTTACATTTCTTAAGTTTCAATGAGAAGAAGTCTGAAGTTATGTTGTTTCCTCCCAACGACACAATCATCAACCACTGCATCAACCTTTCCGCTCTAGCCCCGTTAGAGAAACAAAGAGTCACTAATCTGGGAGTGAAAATTGATCCTTCTATGAAATGTAACAGTTTTGTAAACATGATTGTTAAATCCTGTTTTTTCCAGCTAAGGCAGCTGTCTAAGATGAAGCCCATATTGTCCAAAAATAACTTGGAGACAGTAATACTGTACATGCATTCATAACATCCAGGCTCAACAACTGCAACTCGATCCTGTATGATATCGGTCAGACCTCCATTGCACGACTGCAACTGGTCCAAAATGCTGCAGCCCAATTTTTAACCAGGCAAAAGAGAGCCTATTACTCCAGTTTTGGTCTCCCTGCACTGGCTACCGGTTCAACTTTGAACCCAGTTCAAAATACTCATGTATGTCTATAAATCACTTAACAGCTCTGCCCCCTCCTATCTCACTGATCTGCTGCAGCTGTATGTCCCACCGTGCTCTCTGAGGTCAGTGGACCAGTTGCTGCTCACAGTTCCAGGAACCCATCTTAAGCGCAGAGGTGACAGAGCCTTCTCTGTCACAGGCCCAAGACTTTGGAATGAGTTACCTTTGCTTGTCAGGCAGGCCCCCTCCCTCACAGTTTTTAAATCCCACTTAAAAACCCACTACTATTCCTTGGCTTTCAATACAGGTATTGTATGATCTATGTCGAACCTGTATGCTTCACACTGTGTTAGTCATTCTGCTATTATCTGCTATCATTTTGTTTCTATATTTTGATTTTACGTTATGTTATATGTTGCTGTGTGCTTTGCCTCATTATTTCTGTTTGTACAACACTTTGGTTGCCCCGGACATGGTTTAAAGTGCTTTATAAATAAAATGGTATGGTATGGTAAGAATGTGGAACAAAACAACAACAATAAAAAAGGAATTGAAAAAAACATCCCCCCCCCCCCACACACACACACACATAGGGAGATCCTACAGAGGCTTAATCCAACAGTTAATGCCAAAGTTTTAAACAAAGTTTTCATACAATCTGTACAATCTATCTAATTTAATGTTAATAAAGTATATTGGGTGTGAGTCTCAGCTTCCATTATTCAAACATTTATTTTCATATCAGCCACACTGACAGAATGGTGGCCATTTTTGTCTTTATGGTCAGTTAGCTGTGGCAGCCTCCTTTAATTGAAATAACTCAAAAATCGTATCTGTTGTAGATGTACATCCAATGATAATTTTAAGTGTTTCAGTGTTTAGATCTGTTTGCTAGTTCATTATTTTGCCAACACAACAAACATGCACACAAGACCCCACAGGCAATTACATGATTGCTCACTATTATGAAAAAAAAAAAAAGTATAACAAAACGTCAAGCTATAAATTCTGCTGCAACTTTGACTTATTTCACAGCTCATAGAACATGTTCCCATGTTGCATTTGTCGTTTATGGAATATTTCATTTGTTGCTTTCCAGAAAATGGGCTAAAGTGTCAATTTTCCTGTTTATTCATTTGTTATTCAGTCCGAAACATGTGAGGACATAAGCCTGCATAAATTTACTGCTTGTCTTTTGAAGTTTGTGTGATCATGTTGCATAAACTGCTGGCTAAAGACACCATATAAAATCAATGATGCCTGTAACACTGTGATAAATGTGAGATCCGAATAATATTTATTTTCAAACAGGGCTAATTAACCAGAACTAAAATGGAAAAGAAACATACCGTTTGCATAAAAGAGGTTGTTTGTCAGTGTGCTTCTGTTGAATGAAAGCAAACCAGCAAATAAAAAACAAAAATACATGTTTTATGCAGCATGTTTCTCTCATCTCCAACAGGAATTGGTGTCATCAGTCTGGAGCGGGCCTACCCTCTTACACTTGGCTCCAACATTGGGACCACAGCCACAGCCCTGCTGGCAGCTCTGGCCAGTCCTGGGAACAAGCTAGCAGCCGCTGTACAAGTAGGCTAACATTTGATTAGATCTTTGATCGCTTTTAATAAACTAAAGGGCCTTCAGCGGTATGTTCTGACACTGTTTATCTTCTTTTGGCACGTAGCTTGCTTTGTGTCATCTCGTCTTCAATGTCTTTGGCATCCTGCTGTGGTATCCTCTTCCATTCATGCGTCTGCCAATAAGGATGGCCCGTGTCCTGGGTGAGCGCACGGCCAAATACCGCTGGTTTGCTGTGCTCTACCTCCTGCTCTGTTTTCTACTCCTGCCATCGCTGGTTCTGGGCCTCTCTCTGGCCGGCTGGCAGGTGATGGCTGGTGTAGGTGCCCCTTTTTTGGGTGTTACTGTCTTCATTGTCATGGTGAATGTGATGCAAGCTCACAGTCCCCGTCATCTGCCCACCAAGCTGCGAACCTGGGACTTCCTGCCCAAGTGGATGCACTCTCTCAAACCGCTCGACCGCTTAATCACCAAAGCGACCGTCTGCTGCAGCTTCACTTGTGAAGAGGTTGGGGAGGAAGGAGAAGAGAAGCCCATCTCTAAACAGACGTCTCTTCACGTAGAGGACGAGTTGGCAGGTTTTCAAAGAAAGGAACATTTGGCTTATAGCAACCCAGTCCTGGACTGCATGGAAGAAATCAGACCAGGTGTGCCAGTTTTTAGACTAAAGGGGTTAGAGAGGTGCAACAGCACGCCGCTGTAGTTGGACTGAATGTTTTTTTTTTAAAACGTTGAATGCACTTTACTTACATTGTTCAAAGGCTACAAGTCAGATGTGATTCGAGTTTTATATTTTTAAAGTTTTGTTAAAGAAACAAATCCCCAAATTTGTGCTAAAAGCACGTAGTCAATATGAAATTTTTGGCAAAGTCTAATGCGCTTCAGAGCTGCCACATAACCACTCCAAATCTAAACTGCCAGCTCCTAACTCTAGACGGGATGGTCGTCTTTCTGCTAGCTAAGACTTTCCAGCCATAGTTCCTGTAGCTCTCTTTACAGCACTATGCAGCTCAAAGTATGTTTGAGGATGACGATCAGCTACTAACAAGCACAATTTTAGCTCAATATCTGCAAAATGTCAATTTGGTGTTTGCTAAGATCAGTTAGCTCTGGCATCTATCTTGAAGAGGTTCATTGGTTGCAGATGTACAGCCATGCTATCTTCCTGAGAGATTCAATAAAATCCATCCATTGAGTCTTTAAATGTTTTGCTAAATGACAGTCAGACACACACACACATATGCACACACACCCACACAGATCACCAGCCTGTCATGGCGGCAGGCAATAATAAACATAAACTCTGCAGACGCATGAAAAACTGCACATTCACTGAGTCATGTAATCGTTCTTCTAGCTACTTTTTTTTAACAGGAATTTATTTGTTTAATAAAGAGACACGTGTTTAGTAAGTTTAGTGTTTGAGCCAGCGGAATGTCAACAACATTTCTGAACTATTAGACGTAACAATCACTTATTGGGGACAAACATCACTGTTTGAAGTGAGTCCAAGTGGACTAACTGGATCATCTCTGATGGTTAATGCCATCCATCCATCCATCCATCCATCCATTTTACCCAGGCAGCTTCCTTAAGGGCGATAATTCATCATTAATCTCATTTGTGTGTAGGACATTCTGATTTAATGAGGAGTATAAAACAACATGAAGTATTATTTGCTCATCTTTAGTTGATGCATCTGGGCCTTTGGAAAAGTTAGTTAATTCAAAATGTCCTGATGCATGCTCAATAATCTAGGTAGATACAATAAATCTAACAAGGTTAATAAGGTCCTTTAGACGGATTCTTCTTTTTTGAAATGCTTCATCTTTTATCCGAAAGGACTGAAGAAGTCTTTTGGATAAAAGACGAAACGTTTCAACAAAGAAGAATCCGTCTAAAGGACATGACTTAACCTTGTTAGATTAATCACTTAAAGTTTTTCTTGTGCACTTAGGGAGTGTTTTGCCCAAAGTTTAACAAGCAATTATAAAACTAAGAAAAAAATAAATCTCCCAACAACAAAGGTAACTTTAGTGGGGTTACTGGATACCCTATTAAGTTTCTCTTTGGGTTTGCAGGCTTGCTCAGTGAGTGAAGATTCACTTTGGGGAGATGTTGCTGGCTGTGTGAAATGTGCTTTGTTCTCTTTTGCAGAGCAGCAACAGATCATGTGTTTAAAAAGTAATGTCATTTGGGGCTGCAATAGTGCGGAAGTGAAAAAGAAGCCAATATATACTGTATATACACCCCTCCAGTTTCAGTGGTGTACAGTATAATGGTTCTACCCAGACGTATTAATATTGGAAAGCATAGAATGTCTTTGTGTTGCAGTCTGACCTGTAGTGGTTGATGACCACCAGGCGGCACCAGCTTCTGGAAAGCTAATATTAGAAGTAAACCATCCTAGTGGCGCCTGACCACTGCGTAAAATGAATTTACTCCTACTATAGAGGAGAGGTGTAGGTGGATTCCACAGCCTGACGGTATGGAATGGAATGAACCATTGCCAAAACATTTCTGTGCCAGAAAGGAGGTCAGTTAGTTTCCCATTCTTGGCTGATCTGAGATCCGGTTCTACCTGGCACCAACATGCATTATGGGTGATTCAGTCACAAACAGAAAGCTCCACATACAAGTGTTCACACCTGCTGTTAAAATCCATCTGCAGTGATCTGATCTGTTACTCTAGATCTCTCTTGTAAATGAGTTCTCGACGCTCAATGGGATTAACCTGCCTAAATAAAGGTTGTTTGAATGAATGAAACACTCACTCCATATTCAAATAAACACGTAATCATGTCACACAATGGTCTGAGAGCTGACGTCAGCAGGCCTGAAAATACTTTAAATCAATCGAACGGCATTAGTTCTTGACATTTACATAATTCTACCACAAGTGTAACTTGTGTGAAGTTATTTACCCAACTCTTAATAAGTTTAATTACTGCAGTGTTTTTCAACCTTTTTTGAGCCAAGGCACAGTATTTTCATTGAAAAAAATCCCGAGGCACACCACCAACCAAAATTGTAAACATAGATACACTGTATTCGCCTATATTGAATATATAGTCATTCTTATCAAAGTGTCTTGAATAGGAATGGAATAAACACAAAAATGTATATTTATCATATTTTATATTTCTTATTTCAAATTGCACTTAACATGTCTTCAAAAATACATCCAAACAGTACCACAACAATGTGGTCTTGAATTTAAAGAGGTTGTAGAAACGGTGTGGGGGGGGTTGATAATTTCCAAGGCACACCTGACAATCACTCGGCACAGTGGTTGAAAAACACTGAATTACTGCACTGACACAATATGAGAAGCATGAAGGAACATTAAAGGAGTTATGACTTCACAAAGCTCAGTGTCAGCACAAAGATAAGGTTTTATCCTGCAAAACTCCACGTGTTTCAGACATCAGCTGTTTTCTACACAGCTTCACTGTGAATGTAACATCAGATCTGCACTGTTAGATTAATGTTTGTGATGAACTTGGCACATTACAACTTGTCCATTCATTCAACCTTTATTTATACAGATTAGTCTCAACAGACCAAGAAACGATTTAAAGATGAGAATGTACCAGTGAGAGAGTCTGCATGATATTGACCAGTGCAGGTCCAATCAGCTTTAAAAACCATCAGACTTTAAACTAAACAAGCAATGTCCCTCGTTGCAGAGGGATTTCATTTCAATAATGAATGTAGCTTTTGAGATGAGTGTTTTTCTGGAATGGAACTGAGAGGGGGATCAGCAGGTAAACCTTGATGTTTTTAGTGCAAGCTTTTCAAGTGGTTAGGAGTTACACTGTGCAAAAGAACAGCGGTAGTATTTTTTCTTCTTGTCCGTGGTGGTGCAGAATGATGAATCCTGGTGAGCAAAGGGAGAAATTTTATCCAGTACCAGGTACAAAGGCAGACCCAGGGGGTGGCCAGTGGTGGCCTTGGCCACCATTTAAAATAATATTTGGCCACTGCAACAGCCACCCAAGTGATTGGAGGAAACTATACTTTTAAGCAATATAAAACTAGAAAGCCTAGTTTTCTTTAATGATAGGGGTAGCGGTAGCCAGTTTACATATATTTATGGTGGTGGCCATCTTGGATTTTGACATGTCAACCCCATTTTCAAGAAGATCCTTTCTTACACAGACGCAGCAACATCACAAAATGGAAGTCGGTACCTCACTTATTTTTCAAGTTATTGCGCTCACAACACGCATGGACAGGCAGATGGAGGGAATTTCCAATTACCTCTTTCTGCTCCATAAAGGAAGTTAAATAAAAAAAACTCACCATGCCACATCCCAGTACTGTAATCCACTGATTGGTAGAATCCAGACAATTCATACATTTTTATTAAAAGAAGAGTTCAGCATATTTCTTTAAAATCATTAGCTAATCTTAAGTATATTCTCAAGAATGGCTTATTAATAATCTTAGGTAGATTTTTTTCCCATTATTTCAGAGACATCCAGGTAATAACAGCTGCTTAGTAGGTGGTCCTACAGAATAATTTGCAGTCAGACAGAATTCAAGACTATCAAGTAGGCATCTTCCTTGTGCAATGAGAACATTTGCATCTGTATTTAGTGCCATCCAGATGCAATCCGATTCATCAAGACTGATGTTTAAGACCGATCTGAACGGGGTCAGTTTCAAACTAGTCAAACTCATTTCTTATCCTCTGCAAGCTGTAAAACAGGAGCTAATTCTTTGGTTAGTCCCTGCTGTTGAGCTCAAGGCACTTATTGGATCAAAAAGCAAACAGATTTAGCAACATAAAGTTTGATAATTTTAGCACAATTTAAGACATTTCATTATTTTAAAAAGTGAAATATTTTCAATCAAATGCAAATTTTACATTAACCTGTAGTAGCATATGGGAACATACGCAGATGACAGGAATAGACATTATTATTATTATTATTATGAGTTACAAGCCAAAAGTAGACAGCAAAACAAGCAGCTGTTGCTGCTGCAAGGTTACCGTAGTTGTTTGGATACCCACTATTACCAGCACCTGCTACAGAACCTGTATGCTGCTAAAATAAATCAATGTCCACTCACTTAAACTCTTGTATATTCACATATCCAGCCAGTGCGTAATACAAAGTAGAAGGGTTGGCATTCCATCATCCACTTCAAAATCACCTCAGACTATAATTTTCAATTTTTAAAGTGACAGACAAAATAAAATGGTACACTGAAGAGCAACATGAGGAAAGTACTCATAATAAGTAACAGTGATCCTTTCCTTAGTTGTTCAGACCTGTAAAAACAATCAACCAAACTTACTAAAGTGCTCTTTGAAAATACTTTCACTTCAGAAGTTATAGGTTTGTAACTCTTTTTTCCCTCTCCAACACTTTTCTTGTGCAACACTTTACTCTAAACACTTACATTTAAACAAAAAGGGAAAAATAATCTACAACCACTCGGAGAAATTTGGGTTGAGTTTGGGTCATCCTGCTGAGTTTACGTTAAAGCTTTTAGATGAAGTTCTGGGTTGTTGGCCTAAACCCCTGGCTTTGGGAGTCTCACCATGGCCCTCCTCTGCACGGTCTGACTGGACACATTGATTTCCACCTTTTCTGTCTTCCATTGTCAAACACTGGGGGTTATTTGGAATGTTTTTGTGTGAAGCTGTGAACGGTCAGTGCCTTCGTCTGCTGCAGCCGGTGGTTTTATCATCCTAGGTGTGGAGGAGGAAGCAGGGGAGCTGATGGACCAGCCGGGATAACAGATGCTCATAATGGAGACATCAAAAAAGCAGATATTGTCATGAAAAAAAAAAAAACTGTTAAACAATTTGAGCAAACACACCATATTGTAGAGTTTTACTTCCTGTCTGGCCTTTGGCACATTGTTAAAACCAGGACATCTGGTTGTCTTTGAATTTATACGTCTACCTTATAATGTTTTTTTTTTTACACTGGCTACACATTACTGCTCAACGTTTTTCAAGTTAGACAGTTTTGCACCAACCTTAAATACTCGTCTCATAAAGTACAGAAACCAGAGCAAAACTCAAGATACCTGATTTAGTTTCTTCAACTACAGAACTAAAAAATGCACAAGTTCTCAAAAGCCTTGGGTTGGAGTTGTAAACTCAGATTGCTGCCTGGATGTAGAGTTTGAGTCAGTAATGGAGTTCAATGAGGTTTCAACCCGTTGAGCCTTTTTAATCAACAACTGCGGGCTGCTGCTCCCTGCTGTCAACATTACTTTAAAGTCTCTACGTCCCAGATCAAACGTAGACATTTAATTTACTCTAATCCCAAATATCCTCTTCTGAGCACCTTATTTAATAAAGTTGTACCTGCTGATTCTGAAGTATTTTGTTGTGATCTCCAGTTGTGTTGGTTTTCATTTTATATTCAGTGTTCCTGACTTTGCACTGTTCTTGTCTTTGCATTATTCTGCACATTAACTCCGTGAGGAAAATCCTGTGTCTGCAGTTCTTCTTACACAGTAAGTTGAAGTTTGACTGTTGGAGCCCAGCTTGAGCTGTGCAGGGCTTGAAGGGAACGAGCATTCCTCACTAACAAATTTCATGAACCTTTTCAACCTCAAGCCATCTGATTTTATTTTGAAAAAAAAATTTGTTCACAACCCAGAGACGGATTCAGCAAAACGCTGTCTTGCTATTTTCAAGATGCTGAATTCTTTAAAGGATTACAACTTGAAAAAAAAAAAATCTAAATGTTCATCTATAAGTAAGACTGAAACAGAAAAAGTTTATTGTAAACGTGTTTGCGTTCACGTTGGGATTCAAGAAAAATTAAGCCAAAATTAATTCAACATATTTTGGCATAATCATTAAATAATTAAATTTGCTTAATGCACTTCAAGATTAAGGACAGTCATAAATGACAGATTTTGAATATTACAAAGCAAATTAAGAGTAGAACAAATGAGGAAATTCTTACTTTTTGCTTTTAAACATCAGTTTTTCCACAGTTAAGAGATACAATTTTTTAAAACTATTTTAAGTTTCTGCAATATACATCGTCAATTTAAAGTTTGTAGAAATTACATTAGCACAATGATTCAATGAAGATAAAGATCTGAAACTTTGTACAAACTCTGACTCTGTCCACATGAGAATGTTTTGTGTGTGCGCAATGGTTTTTAATAAGGTGGATACGTGAGAAAAATGGGTCACAGTACAAAATGAATAAATAAATAAAAAATCCCCTCAATTCTGTGATTCAAGTTCAAATTTTAGGATTTTTTTGCACCGTTACCCTAATCTGCATTCTTGTGTGGTCAACCTAACCACAAACCTTTGAAAACTATGTCATAGTCAGAACTCTTGCGTAACTTTTGACCACAATAAGCAGATATTTTGTGCCACTACAGCAGAACCTTAGTGCATTACTTTAATGAACAGACAAGGCTGATGAACAATAAAATGATAAGACTCAGGCCTTCCCAGGCCAACTGAAAGACATAGTCTCTCCAGCGTGTCCTGGGTCTTCCTGCGGGTCTCCTCCCAGTTAGACATACCCAAAGCACGTCCCGGGAGGTGCCCAGGAAGCATCCTTACCAGATGCCCGAACCACCTCAACTGGCTCCTTTTGATGTGGAGGAGCAGTGGTTCTACTCAGAACCTCTCCTAGATACCTGAATTTCTCACCCTATCTCTAAGAGAGAGTCCAGCTACCCTGTGGAGGAAACACTTTTCAAATGCCTGTGTCAACAATGTCACTACCCAGAGTTTGTGACCATATGAGGTATAGTAACATAGGCTGACCAGAAAACAGAGAGCGTTGCCTTACAGCTCAGCTCCCTCTTCAACACAATGGACCAGAACAGGGTCCACAATACTGCAGAAGCTGCATCAATCTGTCAATATCATGCTCCATTCTTCCATCACTGGTGAACAAAAACCCGAGATACTTGAACTCCTCCACTTGAGGAAGAACGTCACCATTGACCTGAAGAGAACAGTCTACCCTTTTCTGACTGAGGACCATGGCCGTAGATGTGCTTATCCTCATCCCAGCTGCTTCACACTTGGCAGTGAACAGCTCCATTGAGAGCTGAAGATCACGGCACGATGACGCCAACAGGACCACATCATTAGCAAATAGCAGTAAAGGAATCCTGAGGCCACCGAACTGGACTCCCTCCATCCACTGGCTGTACAGAGAAATTCTGTGCATTAATTCAACCTTTATTTATACAGGTTAATCCCACTGAGCCTCAGGGACTCATTTACAAGAGAGAACTGGATTTTAACAAAGAGTGATGACAACAAAGGATAACAATTACAACAATAGACAATCATAAAGGATGACAACAAAGGATAACAATTACAACAATAGACAATCATAAAGGATACGTACAAATTTAAATGTATTTATTTTATGTTTCTGTCCATAAACGTTATGAACAGAATCTGTGACAGCAAGCAGTCCTGGCAGAGTCTAACGCCCACCCTGAAGGGGTCCGACTTACTACCGGCAATGCTAACCTGAAAGTTATGCACCATAACTCATGTTCCCTGAAGGAAGGGAACGAGGTGCAACATATCGCTATGGGAATCTGCGCCTCCGCGCGGTTACCTGAAATAATACACTCACGCCTTTACGGCAAGGGCGTCAGCGTCGCGCCAGAGGCTCCGCCCTCTGGGTACTTAAGCCGCTGACGCCCATCCCACTTTCTCTAAAATGCACTTCACCGAGCTTTCAGCATTGAAAAGGGCAAGGTATGTTGCACCTCGTTCCCTTCCTTCAGGGAACATGAGTTATGGTGCATAACTTTCAGTTCCCTTTCAGTCATGTTCTCTCGGTGCAACATATCGCTATGGGAACGTAATTCATTCACGCCCTTGAAATGCTCAGTAAAATGCAAGTGAGAAAATCTGCCTTAATACGGCAGGCATTTCCCAGCCGCTCTCCACAAGGTATGTAGAGAGCACAGCCTGAGAAGAAAAATGCCACATGTAGAAACATCAGCCTGATGTTACCACTGGACACATAGATGAAAACACCAGCTAGAGACAGCATAAGCGTCCTCTGCTAGTGTGATTACTCATCATCTCCTTTTTCCCTGGAAATCTTGAGAAGCAGGAGGAAAAGAGCAAGGGACCTATTACGCCACTGGCAATCAGATGGAAATGTGGAGGTAGATAACCCAGTTCAAGCACACGGTAAACTTCCAGGTCCCCAGGGGAAAATTTTTCATATGAACAAGGGGCACGCACGAGTCCCTCATCTGCTTCTTGAACAGACAACTACTAGGACTGTCAAAGAGGCCCATCCTGATGTTGGAGAACTGTCAGAGGAGAGGGAAACCCTTCCACTGAAGCATCTCCAAGTAAACATAAACACCAAGGGTCTCCCTTGTGTATGCTGTTGTTGTTGGAACAAAGACGATCAGGCCTTAAGCTAGGTTTATACTAGTGTCTCACGTCTTTTACCCCCCGTTGAGTGAACCCAGCGATGATGCAATTGCGTGTGTGTCACCGACCGCATTGAGTGTTTATACTTGGCAAGACGTGGGGGATAAATTATAATAAATCCCTCCCTCTTCCCTCCCACTGCATACCAGGATTTCATGAGAGGTGGTTTGTTTAAAAGAAATTGGACCTCTAAAAGCTGTAAATGCCTCAGTGGTCCCGCGGGGAACGCGTCCGCTTTCCACTCAAAAGACTCGGGTTCAATTCCCACTCGGTTCAACTTTTTTTTTTTTTTTATTGAATTTATTCATTTCAAATTGTAAAAACACAAGAAAATTATTTACAAAACCACATTATAAAACAAAACAATACATGAAATGAAAGGAGGCAGAAGAAGAAAAAAATCTCATTATTTCTGCCCCTTCTTCAAACAAAATTAACAATCAATTCAAATAGCAATCACATATATAAAAAAATATAAGATATTAAATGATTTCTCACACAAAACCATAAATTCTGAGCTTTGAACAATAATAAAAGAATATTATAGTCAACCAAATCATTAAAAAAAAAAACTTTAGCAATTTCAATTTGTAAAACAAAACATTTGATGGATGGCAGTAATGTTTTCTTGTAATAATTATTATGGCTCTCTTCTGTAAAATAAAAATAGGCTTTAGTTACAGTTTTGCACGCTGTACCCGTATAACCGTATTATAAAAAAAAAAAAAACTCAACCATGTGAGATTCGAACTCACGTCCTTGGGAGTGGCAGCGCAACGTGTTTACCACTAGACCACCACGGCTTGTTGTTTAACAGTGGAGTTTGCTTTCTTTTAAAGGGTGCATGCAGGCGCGCGCATGCTTTTGTGTGCGCGCGCGTAAATATATATA